>PVKA01032281.1:0-25490 GCA_004027165.1 Ctenomys sociabilis
AAGAAGGTGCCTCAGCCACGGTGGACTTCACTTCTCATACTTCACTACCTTAACTGAATTATGTCAGTTTTCTAGCTATAAGAGAGGCTAGAAAATAAGCTATCCAAATAGGCATCAGGAAATTCTGTTACATAAAGGAACCATTCTTTCATCAGTATTAGTTCTTCTGTGACTCACGCTGTCCTTTGTTCACCTTCTGGTTGTCAACACAGGGATGCGATAGATAATCCCTCTAAAATGAGACTACAAGAATGTTACTGCTTCTTGGAATTAGTTTCTTATGTGTCTATTTATCTGTTGAATCTATCTGCCTTATTTTTCCTTATTTCTATAAGTTTGAGCCTCTTGGTTTTTTTATTGGCTTAATTCTATCTATTATCTATCTATCTATCTATCTATCTATCTATCTATCTATCTATCTATCATCTATCTATTACTGGAAAAGTAACTGCATGCAAATGAACAGCTATGAGGTAGCTAAGAGGAGAAATAATTATAACGCACTTGTCAAAAGTGAAGTGCTATAGAACTGCTAAAAAATGACACTAAGAAAAAACTGATTGTCATGACTTCCAAGGAAGTGTTAGGTTAGAGTGTGTTGACGTGTATGGCATTTAAATTATTTGAATAGTTGTTTAGGGTACTCACACAAGAGATTGCTCTATCTACTCAGGAGAAATAAGAGTCTGCTCTACCCACTTGATGTTTAGATACTTCCGTGAGAATTTTATCATCTTTAAATATTATTATTAAAAAAGTAAAAATCATGTTGTCTTGATTAAATTCATACAAAAGGACATGTACAACATGCCTATAATAGTTTTAGATATCCTTGCTCTTCTGTACCCTGAAGTTCCCAGAGTCTGCCTTTGTTACTATCTGATGACCCAGATCTGGGTGGTGACTAGATACACGAGAATTGTTGGCAATGAGTTTTTGCTAGAATTAGAGTTTGGGAAAACGTAACCATCTTGTTTTAAATATGTGTCTTTAAATATTTGTTAAGTACAGGAAGCCATTTCAAAGGCAATAATTTGGTTATTTGTTAAGTGAAAGAGGAAGAGAAATGGGTGGATTATATTGTTTGGAAGTATCAGCAGGTTTAAAATAAGAAAAGATAAATATTTTTATAGTAAACTGTGAAATGTTTGAGATACCTTGAAGTAGCACTAATAGAACCCATGAATAGTTTTGTTTAAAATACTTATTTTCATGTGTTCATAGAGTGATGATATATATCTGGCTCTAGACTCAGTGAAGGTTGAACATTCTTGCATGATATGGCAGTGTGGTTCACATCTATCATGCGATCTAGAGCCACCTCAGATCTTTCTTCATACTCCAGTTTTTTTTA
The DNA here is from genome assembly GCA_004027165.1 of Ctenomys sociabilis. NCBI lineage: Eukaryota > Metazoa > Chordata > Mammalia > Rodentia > Ctenomyidae > Ctenomys > Ctenomys sociabilis. The sequence goes on from PVKA01032281.1 coordinate 1,355, forward strand.
AGCTGGTGAAATGAATGTTGGAATAATACTACCTGCCTTGCAGATGTGAGAAGGGGCTGGCAAGAGCAAGGGCCTGAGTTCAATCCCAAGTTCCGCAAAAAAAAAAAAAAAAAAAAAAAAAAAAAAAAAAAAAAAAAAAAAAAAAAAAAAAAAAAAAAAAAAAAAAAAAAAAGAATGTGAGAAATGAGATAAAACATAAAAACATATGAGATGCTTCTATAGGATATGGCAGATGTTTAATAGATGTGGGGGGTGTTTTTTGCTTTCCCTTGGTTAGATACAGATTAGTCTTCCTCATCTGAGATGCTCACAGTAAGAAGTGTTCCACAGTTTAGATATGTTTTGGATTTGGAATAGAGATAGATGGATGGATAGATAGATAGATGGATGGATAGATAGATAGATAGATAGATAGATAGATAGATAGATAGATAGAGTAGGGATAGGACCTAAAGTCATTAAATTTCATAAATGCCTTCTATGTATGGCTGGTAATAGTTTTATGATATATATTTTAATGTACTGTAGTTTGGCTGTGACCTATCACACACAGTCTGTTGTAGAATTTCCTACTTGCAATGTCACATTGGTTCTTCAAAAGTTATACATTTTGCAACATTTTTTATTCTGGATTTTTAAAATTTGAAATTTTCAACCTGCAGTCTTCTCTGCAGCTAGTTTCAAAACTCAGGCTCAATGGAGTTCAATATAAAAACTTTCCTTCGTGGTGTGGCAGTGCAGCTTTGCAGTTGGGCACCACCATGCTGCACTACCCTTTACCTGTATATTTTTAGGGTGAGTTGGGTAAACCAGGAGGTCATGAAGACAGTACTTACAGGAATCACCTTTAGAATTCACTGCTTGTGGCTGGCAGTGCTGGAACTATGTACAGTATTGATCTCATATTTTACTAGATGTGGTTTCTTTGACATCTAAGTAACACTGGCATATAGTATGCATTGCATGGTTATTTATTCATCAGATACATGAAAGCAAAAACTACTTAATGGCTTTGTATTAGATTTTGTTTTCTTCAGATATTGTGAAGGGAGAGGTTATACTGTTTGTAAATTTGAATACTACATCACTTCGTAAACCAGAACAAGAAATTTTATGTTTAAAGAATCTTGTTAAAAATTCTTTCTTAAAAGTTGATTAATCATTGTCTTCTGTATGCTTTGTAAATTTCTGTCTTCATAATGAAACATATGTCTAAAATAAAACATTGTAAAACCAACATAATATGGAGGGAAATCTGCAGTTACTACTTCAATCTGAAATGTAGACCTATTGAATAATCATTTTCTTTTTTCAGAGGATGCATGTCACCAAATAATAAAATATCCCTCTGGACAACTGAAAAAATAAAGATGAAAGCATTGAAGATTGTTCAGAATTAAAATGTATTAAAATAAATTAAAATATGTTCACTATTCTCTTATTACTTAAAGGTATAATGTTCAACTCTTTGAGTAACTCTTCACTAGGGAGCCTGTTTGGAAACTCTCCCTTTGGGGCAGAGGTGAGGAAGGTAGAAGGACTGGAGAGAGGTTTTGAAGTTTCTTTCCGAAGTTGTGTATGGAGGTTTCCAGGGAAATGATTCGCTGTCCCTACTTTCATTGACTGTGGAAATCAGGGTGTAGGTGTGTGAGTGTGAATGAGTCTGTATGTGTGTGGGGGTGGGGTGTCAGGCTTTTCTTGCTCTTTTGGCTGAACCAGCGCATGGATGGCCACAAACTGGCTCGCTTCGTGTGTCCTCCCAGAGAGCGCTCTGACCCATCCCTTGGCCGGCCTTTTTCTTTCAACAGAAGAAAGTGAGTTTCTGCCAGAGCTTGCTGAGGTGCTCCTTGGTGCCGGGCTCTGGCAGGATACAGCTACTGAAGTGTAGTGTATTTTAAAAATCTCTTTCTGGGAAACAAAAACATGATTTTTGAAGTAGTCTGTTGCATTGAAATGCAGCACTCTGCTTCTCTTCGAAGCAAGACTTGCTGGGGGCTCACTGGTACAGAAGGGTCCTCAAGGCAAAGAGGCTGAGAAACAGCAGGAACAGGATCTTGAGAAAGTTATCACTCATCCTACACAACAAATTGCTCTAATTAAAAAAATGTGCCACATTAGCAGGAGTAGCTCAATTGGCAACGTGATGGGAACAAGATATAAAAAGACTCCGTAGAAGTATCTGCTTCCAGACTTCACAGTATGCTTCTGAGGTGCAATGAAAGGAGCTGGACCTGGGAGCCAGTGGGCATCCCGCCTTGTCTCATGACCTCTTTAGGCCTAGAAGGCTTGGGACATTTTCCATTCCCTTTCCTTTTCATCCTCTTCTCTGAGTATTTATTTGGCTGCAATAGAGACTGATGCTTTAAGACATCCATGTTTTCACCAACTTGACACTGTATCAGTCCTTGCCCACAAGTTCCAATGGAAATTTAAACATTTTATATTTATTAATTTGTAAAAATTTCTGTTCTGTTAATAATGAGAGACACCAAAACAAAACAACATTCATTGAAATACGCACAATAGTTGGCCATGCAAACCTCTATGTCTGTTGGAAAGCGTTGCTTTCCATTTTCATCATGCAATCGCAGGCAGAAACACCGGAAGGCTACCTGGGATTTGGAGGCAGATTTATTTATGTCAATGGGCACTGATTGGGATTATTCCCAGAACATCAGGCCCTGATCTCTGGTGGTCTAGGGCTTGTGTGGTTTGTCAATAGGGGATTAGTTTATACAACACACATAACATTACTGCTACGCATGACAGTGACTCACTATTTTTAAGAGACGGAACACTTTTGAACAGAAACTATTACCTAAACAAGTAACAAATCAAAGTATACTGGCTGGAGTGCATTTTTCTGCTACATTCCTTCTTTCTTTTAGTTTTCCTGGCAATTTTTGCTGGGCACACTACATGTAATCTTTTGAATCAAGCCCAACTAGAATTTAAACTTGTCTATTCTATTACTTTGGCAAGGGAGTTAAAATATTTAGGAGACTTTCCAATGTGTTTTGAATCCTCATTAAATTTTGGTTCAGTGTTTGATGGACCTATTGTATTGGAACAACTGCCTATAGAATTAAAAGCAAGCAAGCAAGCAAACAAACAAATAAACACACAGCTAGCAGGGAGCAGGGAAACAAGAACTGGGGTAAACAGAATCTGGGCTAATTAATAAAAATCATAGTGTGTATAACTGTTTGTAAACTGTTTTTGTAGGATTGCTTTATTTTTGTGTAATTTATTTATATATCTTTAAATGGGGAGAGTTCATTATATAATGCATGAGGTCAGTAACACACTGCTGAAGCCTAAGCAGGAGGCAGGTCAGCCTGTAGAGGTACAAGCTATTTTCAGGGGTGGGGGAATTATGAGCTTGCAGAACAAATGGTGGAGGCAGGTCTGGCTTAGATCTGAGAATATCAGGTGAACTGTTTTTGGCTGTGGTTGTTGTTTCATTAATTATCCCCTGAGAGTCCTTAGACCTCTGGAGTAGATTATTTGGTGGCAGGTTTCTAAATAACAGTTGGTGTGCAGATCATTCCTGCAGGAGAGTTTTGGCCGAAACAGTTTTGTCCAAGGTGATAGCAGCATATTTAGTCTGCCAAATTTTATCAGAGCTACTTTCATCCATAAGTAGGGTGTACTTAGCATCTGTCAGGAAGTCCAGTTTTTAGAACAGTTTATGTAGCACCTGGACAGTTAGGTTTTAGTTTAAGGTGAGCTTGTCAGCTTTATTGATTTGAAGGGGAATGGCTGTTAGAACGTGGGGGTAAAGTGGGGAAGCAGCCTTGGACGCCACTGGGTGCTCCCAGAGACCAACCATTGGAGGGAGCACACAGAAGCCAGCAGCTTCAAGAAATCTGGGGAATTTCTTGTTTGTAATCAATTTTTGCCAGAGTAGCAGAGCTCTTGTAGTTTTTAAAACAGGGAGCTTTAGTGCTTTTAGTTAGAACTGCTTTTTTTCTAAAAGAGAAAAAAAGATTTAAATCTCTGGGAGGTTGAGTTCAGATCAGTTGACTTTAGAGTCTAGAATTGAGGTCTCTGTATTTAAAGGTGAAGAGATGCTGGTAGACAGGAGCCAATCAGAGGCAGAAGAGGGCATTTTATAGTTCTAGGCAGATGTACCAGCAGGCTGTGGATGGCAGATGTACCAGCAGGTTATGGGTGGCAGATGAGGGAACATATGCAGAGTGCAATTCAGTGACATTGGCAGCTTGGAAACCTTGAACTGGTTTCTTAGTCAAGAGAGATGGACTGTTTGATGCTGGTGGGGGCTGCCTTGTGGCAGAGCTTGATTCCCAAAGGGGCATGATTGAGAGCAAGCTCTGGGGTGAGTCCTTTGTCCATATTTCTGGAAATAGTTTTTCTTTTTAAATTTCTGGATTATGATTATTAGACATTTCAAGCTGATGTAGGAGCTCTTATTTTCCCATGTCATAGTCAGAGTTAATATTAAGTCTGGGACAGTGCGCCCAAGTGTGAGGGAGGCTGGGTCTGTCCCAGGAGGGCACTTAAGCATGCACAGGAATTTATGTTTAATAAAGTGTCCATTAATTTTGTAGGATCTGCTTTGGCAGAATTTTTTAAATGAGGACTTCGGTGGATAACTTCAGTAACTTTAGACATGTGTATTGCAACAAGGGGGATGTTTTTTTCCTCCTTCTTTGAGGTTTGTCAGGAGGGCGGTGTGGCATTGATTTAAGGCTTTATGGCTTTTCGTCACATTCCATTTTCAGTTTGGATGCACTTGGGGAGGACGTGTTTACACAAACATCAGGATAAAATACAGTGGTGGGGATTTTTGACTTTAACCAGGCTTTGGCCCCATTTAATACACAGCAGCACTTTTTTTTTAGTATTAAACTGAACCGAGCAAGTTGCAGACAGTAGAGCAGGGGGCTGTGGTAGAAGAGTCCGAACTGGAGGTGGTGGCAGCACTGCAGCTGGCAGAGCAGGTTGGGGTTAATGAACGTGAGCAGGAGGCAGGTCAGACTCAGGCTGAGCGGGCAGAGCAGGATAAGGCTTTCCTGGTTTGGGCAGAATCTCAGAGCCTCTTAGATGGCCTTGCGGGCTTGTTTTGACATTTGGTATGGCTTTCTCATTTTGCATGACATGGGGTGTGGAGCCAAGGTGAGAGAGTTTTTAACCCATTATGGCAACTGAGTTTAAGTGAGCTGGGCTTTTATTTTAGGATTTTCCCAGTTGAAGGGATTTGTGGAGCAACTTTCAAGCAGAGAAAGGCATCTATTTTTTGTTGTTGAGAGCATGGAGGTTGTCGACAGCTCAAGGTGATTAACAGTTTTTTAAGCTGATGTGTGGCTGGGTGCCTATTTGTGCTTTCTGTGACATTTGATAGCAGTGTGGGTTGAGGTGAGGCAGCATGGTTGATGTCCAGGCCCAGGGGTAAGTTCTTAGTCCATACCTTTTGGAGAAGTTTTAGCAGTTTGGGATGATGGTGATCTGTCTCAGGGTGATGTAGGTATTGTATTCCTTTTGGGGAACAGTCAGAGCTAAAAATGCAGGGCTAAGGAAGGGGGAGGCTGACTGGCTTGGTGCAGAGGAGATGGTTGCTTTTAATATGAAGAGGAGGTCTTTTTCCAGAAGCAGTATGGGGGCTTGAACATGAAATTAAGGTCCTTCCTGGGTGCAACTTCACGCCTGGTAATGGTTGAGAGACAGGAATCCCACTTGTCCAGGTGATGGTAACTTTCTGACAGAGAGAAGTTTTGAAGGCAGAGAGTTTTATTTTATTGTTTACCAAGAAAGTCACAATGATCATGGGCTTTCAGAGTTCCAATCTGACAGAGTTTGGTCTGTCCCATCTACTTAGGTGTGACAGGGCACAACTAATTTGTCAAGAAGGTCAGTCCAGTTTTTCTCAGTCAAAATGTGGAACTCAGAAAGAATTGCTGGCAGCCACCTGGGGTGGGTGTTAGATGGTGACCTTTAACCTGGGTAGGTGTGTTGGGGGGGCTCTGTGGCAAAATGTAGGCAATGAACTGGAACTGATTTAGTTGGCTGGAATTAGGTGAGTTGGTAGCAGGGGTTGCAGCTACAGCAACTGACAAGGTGGAATTTTTTTTTTTCCTAAGAATTTCACCATGGAATTCTTAGGAAAAATGGGCCTCTTATCTTTTGAGATGTAAGGAGTGGTTTGGTTTAATTTTTAATAATATAAAAACCCTTTTTCTTACAGCTAGTGACTGTAAGCTTTAACTAATTAGTTCCTATTTTGTCTTGCTATGGTGTATATTGTACACGCTTTAATGATGATGCAACAGACAAAGGCTGGGTGTCCCTTAGAGAGAGGCCATTCAGGTTCTCACCTGGGCATGCCCATCATGGGGACTTACATGACACTTAGCTAAGGAAGGTGTGAGGCCTTCCTTATGCCATATGTCAACTGCCATAGAGCCACAGGTGAGGGCCCCACCCGTCACCATAACCAGTACTTCCAAGTCTTGGTGCACAAGAGGAGCAATCTATTGCATATGGTGTCTGTTTCACTCACTTATACATTCACTCAATAGACCCTCAGAGATTGAACATTCCAACCCCCTTTCTTTGAGGGTGGCCTCAATAACAAGAGTTGATCAAGCTCTTCTGCTTGAACTAAGCAGACCAACTGACAACTAGGGTTTCCCTCAGGGTTCTTATTGATATCAGGCAGGTAGGCAGGTTGACAGACAGACAGACAGACAGAAAGACAGACAGACAGACTACATCCTCCTCCCTTTGGGGTCCAATGAGCCAAGAAACCTCCTCAGACTTTCAAAGGGACTTGAGAAACCTCACAGGTATGATTCTGTCAGGAGCTGGAGAAGTCTTTGCTCCATCTGTGAGGACCACAACTGATGACCAAAGAGATCAGCGTGGTAGGTTTTCCTTAGTAGTGCACCAGGCCCAGTGGCAAGCAGAAACACTGAAAGGACAGCCCAGATTTGGAGGCAGATTTACTTACATCAGGGGCACTGATTGGGATTATTCCCAGAATACCAGGCTCTGATCTCTGGTGGTATAGGGCTTATATGAGATAAGCAAGTAGAAATTACTGAGCCAAAATGGCTTATCAATTGGAAATTGGTTTATCCAATGTGCATCATAGTGACTAACCATTACTAAGAGGCAGAAACAACTGGAACTGAAACAGAAAATATTACCTGGGCAACTAATAAACTGAAGTATGCTGGGTGGGGTTCATTTTCTGCTACAATTAATGTTTATATTTTTGCTTTTGTTTGGTTCCATTTGAACAGATTAAAACATTTTGCCATTTGTTTCTAGAAATGCTTAAATGTAGTCATCTTTAATAGAGTTACATTATATATTGGTATATGAAATCCTCATCCTATTTCATAATGAAGGGAAAACTCCAAATCCAAAATACTATATTGAAGCAAAATATTCATTTTTGGGGATTATATCTCTCAGTAGTTTCTTAGGAGTTTTAGCTAACATTTTCATAATGTGAATTTTTTATACAAGTTCTTCTAACTAATGTGCATGGAAATCACCTTGGGGCCTTGTCAAATGCAGTTCTAAGTCTGTGACCCATGAGAGAGGCCCAAGGCTATGTATTCCTGACAAGTCCCTATGTGCCACTGCTTTTTCTGAGACACAGACCACGTCGTGTAGAGGAAGTACCTCTGTGCACTTGGTTTATCTTGTCCCAGTTGTGTGGCTGGTGGAACTCAAAGTTTACTTATAAAATTTCAATAAAATGTGACTCTGGTGCTGATTTAGTGATGATTAAGATCCTTTTCCTTTTTTTCGTTAATTTCATTGAGAAAGAAGTAGCAATGAGACAGTTTCAAAACAGGTTAATAGGACAGTTATAATAATTAATGCATTGCATGTTGTTGTCCTTGTAGTAGTTATTCATATACAAGATGCAGACATGACATCTTGTCCATACACTGCTAGTTCAAAACTTTCTTCTCATTGAACTAAGAGAAAGTAGCTGTATATCTATGCTAAGTATTTTGTATAGACATATATTTTTTTCCACTACACAGTGGTCCTTTATTTATATCTCCCTTTTTTGCTTACTTTTGTAAAAGATGGGTATTCCATTACCATTCACATTGTATGTGCATGAATTCAGCAAAGTAATTCAATATGGTCCAGTAGTCTATAATAATAGTAGGTTATCCACAGGACTGGAAATGTCAGAAGTTGTTGACTTGAGCCTTTTACAGCTCAGCTTATTAATATGGCTTTGCTTTTTATACCTCATTTTTATACTTTTCTGCTGGATAGTGAAGACCAAGATAAAGCAAGACCTATATAACAAGAAATGGAACTTTTGTATCTGACAAGGTCAGTCAAATCCCCTCAGGATTTAGCCTAAAACCCTGTACCAAAGTTTGTAGATCCTTCTCAGCGTCAGCCATATGGATGAGTCATGGCCATTACCTGACCAATTTGCTCTCTCTGAAAACCTGAGAGAATATTTTTTCTCTAGGTGACTCTCCTTAGGCACGCTCTACATCATGGATCACTTTCTTCTGTGGCCTCATAATTTCCTTGATCAGAAAATTTGGGAGCCCACTGAGTTATAGGATCTTACAGTACAGGTTCTCTTATGTCCTGAGTTCTCACTGACATTAAAGGGCTAGGGCCAAAATGTTGGCTAGCCTTGTAGCCCTTCTTTTTCTCTAATTTTTTGGTCTGAAAACTTAAGTTGTTAATCCTCCAGAAGAGAATAAGCTCCTTTTCCTAGTGGAAGAAAAACTATGATTCATAGAACACCAATACTCAGCTAGTGTTTTTTTTCCCTGAGCTCCCACATCTCTTCTGTGGCCGTTTAACCTTTGAGCTTCTCCTTTTGTTATTTTCCAGGTTTTATTACAAACCAGAATTGGCTTACCACACACAAAAAGTTGTGTGGTAGGGAGGAGGGATTGTACATATTATAACCATGTTAATTATAATACATTAAAAACAGTTTACATTACAAATAAGCCTTTTAAGTTTAAATATACTAGTGTTATATAACCCAATGTACAGATTTTCTTTATACAATACATACGGTTATCAGGAATGCAATACCACACACACACATACACACACACAAATAATGCCCATTTAATAGGTGACATTTTAAACAATGAAAACACCAACAGCTGTGAACACCATCTGGGGCATTGGTCCATAAAAACCCTTTCTAAAAATAGAAATATTTGTAGCAGCAATGCTGTCTTTAAGCATCTGGATGCAAGTCATCGCAAGACCACTTCAATAAATTCTAGTTAATAACTGTATCTTATCAAAAAAGTATATATATAAATTTATCTTCTAAATATGGAAGAAACAAACAATGTCCCACATTGTAGTGTCCTGCAAGTGTCACACTGATGCTTATGACAACACCCATCTGTGGCCAGGCATACCACACTCGTAGCATTATTCATGCACTTAATAAATCCACCAGGAAAAATAAAGAACTGAAACTCTCTGTGATAGGAAAAGCTTTGACACTAACATGATCTCTCAGAAAAATCACATTTCAGAATATTTCTTATCACAGTCCCAACAGCCCTGGGGAGAATCCTTCTCAGACCAGCCTCTCCCCTTCTATGGAGGCTATCATACCTGTCTGGGGCAACACTCTCACATTCAATTAAGAGACAGCACCAGGTAGGAAGGAAGGGTAAAATGAAAACCCCATGAGCTCACTGAGGAGATGAGCTCTTCAAGAAGCTCCCAGCAAACAGTGTGCAGCAGGACTGCCAAGCTTCCAGAGATGTGCAAATTCTCTTTAGGATGTCTTGTCAGCTGGCAGCTCCACCAAAAGGCTAACTGAAACCTTCACAGACACACATAGAATCCTTCACAGCCACCCTAAGACAGCTCAGAGGAAAGAGTCCATGGGAGGTGCACAGGAGAAGCTGAAGGCCGCCTCTGCCGCCTCCTTCATGCTGGATGCAATGAAAATGCTGTCAGAGTATCTGCCGATGGAGTTGGGAGCAGGCTCCTTGGTAAACTCTGGATTAAAGTGCCGCAGGTCACTCACGTTTTGGTTAAAAAGGGGGAGTAATCCTCTTATTTATGAGATCATCCAAGTTAATCAGGGAGAAAAAGACATGACTCTTAATGTCCATAAAATCATCCTTAGGGCAGAGCTGCTTGGTCCTGTCCTTCTGCAGGAGCCCTGCCAGGAGGTGCCTCATGGAATTTGTAATATTTGGTTTCAGCTGGAGGAGTTTGTTCAGGATGTTGTCATACATCTAAGCTGTGTTTTGGCTACATAAAGGAGGCAGGCCATAGATCATCTCATATAAGACGGCTCAAGGCACCACCAGTCCACAGTCTTGTCATAAGGCTGCTGTTGTGCCACAAAAGGTGGACATTGTGCCATTGTGTTCAATGTTCTCCTTACAGATCCCAAAGCCAGTGAGGATAGTGTGTCCCCAGGAATCTAGCAAACTGTTCTCTGGCTTTAAGTTTCTGCACATGATGTTCAGAGAGTGCAGGTAACCCAAGGCACTGACTATTTCAGTAGCAGAAAAGAGCCCATGGTCCCAGGAAGCAGTGCTCCCTCTGGAGGTGGTGGAACAACTCTCCACCATTCACGTAGTCTAGGATGATGTTACCAGTCTAGAAAGAAAAGTGAAGCCCCACCAAGAAAGGGTGTTCCACATTCTTCAGTAGAATGTTGCACTCTGACATGATGTGTTTCTCCTCTTTCTTTTTCAGGATTGCTTGCTTCTGTAAAACTTTGACAGCAGAGAATGCTTCTTCCGCTTTGTGTCTTGCTAGAAGAATCTTTCCAAAACTGCCTTTCTCAATCACTTTTAAGAAGTGGAAGTCAGATGGCTTTGCATCAGGATTGGATGATGGAGCAAGGTTGATTTGCTGAGGACTTGGAGGAGAAGGATTGGCATTCGTAAGCTTAAGCTCCTGAGGTTGGGAGATTTTCAAGATACACTGAACTTCAGGGTGTTTGCATGCACGGGGGTTACTGGCAATCTTCTGAATAAAAACGTTCAGGCCCATCCTCCTTTGCTTCATGAAGAGTTACTGGAAGTTTCAGTCTGTACTCAGTTGGCTCCAAGGCAGACAGGCACACGGCAGAGGGCAGCAGTTCATGGCGGCAGAAGACAGCAAAACAGCAAGAGCAAAAAGGGAGGAGTCAGAGAAAGTAACAGCAATCTCTCCTTTGTTTTCTTTTTCTTGGGTGATTGAAATTTCCATTCTAGACATCAATTACAGGTTGGTGGGTTTTAAGAAATGTGTTCCAATGTCAAAACATTTGTTTATCATTGAGATTTTACCAAAATTCTTGAAAAATATTCATGATTTGGAAGACTTAAATATCACCATACTTTTGGCAGATTATAGCACAGAAATAAATATTTCAGTTAAATAATCATATGAATGCTTATTTTTTCATTTGGTTGTACAAATGCTGTCCATCCCATTAGACTATTAATTTCTCAGCAGGAGACCCATGCGTATTTCTCTTGTGGAATTGTAGTCCCCCACAAATGTTTTAGAGCTAACACATCATTAGCTATGCAAGAATGAAGCAAAGATATCAAGCAAATGTCATCAATTATAACATTAAAAATGTCTGTAAAATGATAGTAGCCATTCTCAGGGAAGTCTAGGGGACTTTTTCTCCCTAAGACTCATGTTGAGGTTCATTGGACAGAGTACAGTTTCTGTTCTCCTGTATAGATAAGTTTGGGATGATGTGACTGAATTTTGACAATGGGAATATAGCATTAACTGTTGGGCTTCTCTTCCCATTCTTTGGTACCTCAAAAGCCATACGGTCTAGATGGTGTAGTACCAAGAAAAAGCAGCTTGAGTTCCTAGGCTTGGAGGATGTAGTTACTCAGATGAGCCTTGTAACCTGTACTGGACTCCTGTGAATGAGAAAACAAACAAACAAACGAACAAAAACCTTGATTATGTTAAGCTACTGAGATTTTTGTAGATTTTGTAGTTTAAGCCAGCCTTAATCACTCTGATTAATATGTCCCTGATACATGTAAAGGATTTTCTGATCTGAAGAAAAATGATGCATGACAAAGGGAATAAAGTGAGGAAGAAAGGTTGGTGGGGATTGGGAGAAGTGTCCTGGGCATCAGGATACCACTTGAAGAGGAGAGTGCACGATCAGTCAGTCCAGCCTCAGCACATAGGAGAAGTCTGCCTTACTACTGATGAGGCGTGTGGTTGGCTTTATGGACATAAGGCGGGTGCTTTACTTTTTATGGTAGACAGTAAGTTCCTTAATGACTATGCAGGACACCTCTCTATTTCAAAACTTTCAGTGGTTACAGTTGAATTTAAAGAAGATGGATCTCTCTCTCTCTCTCTCTCTCTCTCTCTCTCTCTCTCTCTCTCTCTCTCTCTCTGTCTCTCTCTCTCTCTGTACCTGTTCTTGGTCATCTGTGAATAAAAATCATGAGGGTGCATTTCTAGGCTGGGTTTATTTTCCTGTGTTGGTACCAGGGATTGAACTCAGGACCTTGGGTTTGCCAAGCAGGCACTTATTCTATTGAGCTATTTCCTTAGCCAGAAGGTGGATTTCTGAACATCCAACAGAGGACCAGTGGTTTGGAGGGAAATGATTTCACTGATGTTCTTGGAAAAGCTCTAAAAAGCGAGGACAGAGGAAAGAACATAATCCAGTTACAAAAACAGCTAACATTTAGTGGCGCTTACCATGTACCTGCTACTTTGCCGAAGGCTAGATACACACTATCTCATTTGATCACCACATCTGGAAGATGCAGTTGTTACTTTTATTGGGAGAGGTAATTGGGGCACAGCAATGGTAAATACATTTTCCAGATTCTACAACTAGTAAGTGAAAGACCAGAATGACTTCCCATTTTTTTGAAGACAAATGCCACATGCCTCCAAGTGCCTTACAAAGTTCTGTATGGTCTCAGTCTTATTGCTGGACTCAGACATGCTGACTTTCTTCCAGTTGTGTCCATCATATAGTATTGTCCTGCACTCCAGTACTCTTTGTCTAGCTTTTGTTTTGTTCCCTAGTGTTATCTCATCCTTTACATCTTGGCCTAAAAGTAATTTACTTAAAAATTTTTCTTAGAGAAATTCTCAAACTGAAATTCTATCAAGTCCCTTGCTCTACATATAGTACCTGGCAGTTTTCTATAAATAACTATAAGAAATACTTATTTCTATTGTCCTTGGAGTATTGTCTTTCTCTTTAGAATGTAACCTCTGTGTAGCAGTGACTCTGACTCGTTCGCTTATTATCTTTGCAGGTGCATGTTAAGCTCACAGTAAGTGTCAGGAGAATGAATACAATGAATGATCCCTAGCTTTTGAATGGGTCCCTAGAATAAATGTTGATGTGAAGGTAGGTTGAGAACCGAGGATCCGTGAAGAGTATTGCTATTTGAAAAGAACTATGAGAACTACATCACTTGCTGGTGTTCTTAATAGTTTCATTGTGTTGAAGAGAGAATTTTGCTTTCATTTTTATTCTTTTCACAGTTCTACAATGAGAAGTACTCTTGATATTTTTTGAAGATAGTATTATTCTATAAGAAAACAGTAGTTTTCAATGTCCTATGTGGCCCTGAATTTATTACAAAGGATCTTTGAATTTATAAAATTCAAAAATGGCCCTTAGCCATTGTATAAACATTAATTAAATGGCATGGCTTTAAATGTAGGTGCCTGTACACACTAGTTACAGATGTATTGTAAACAATATAAAACCCATCCACTGAAAAGCATTAATGATTTCATGGTACCTTAAAAATAGTTGTCTATTTTCCTTTATTACAAGTTTTAAATATTCTTAATATTAAATAAACTCATGTTAAATGTTGAAAAATTCAAGATTAAATCTTCTGGCTCTATTATGAGTCTTATAAATGTTAAGACAGTAATGATCTTTAGACATCAGTGTTCATTTTATATTGTAATTTTACTTTCTCCATGCAAATTGGTTTCTTAAATCAAAGCCACTTGCAAAATTGCAGTTGATGATTTGTGTCTCTTTGGTTGCTTGTTCATTTTATCCTTGGCTTTTTTGGGATGTAGAGTATTCATAGACCAGATACAAAAGGCAAGAATTGGTATGAGTTAATTTTGACTCCTTAAACAATTAGGAGAATTTTCCTAGTGTTAAGGAAAATGTTCATTATTAGCAATTGCCTATTAAATTGTATCGCAGTAACTGATAAAAGTGGAAAGTCTTTTGCATTAGCTCCATTTTATTTTTATTGGAACATAGTAATTATACAGAATAAGGAAATTCCTGGTGGCATTTCATACATGCATATAACATCATTGTTCGTATTCTTTTCCTCCTTTTTCCCCTCTTACCTCTTTCTTCCCTGTCCTCTTCCTCTTCTTTACTAGTCTCCAGGGGAAAAAACTCTGTCTAATAAAGTTCTTATACTATCTCTTTAGTCCATTTCATGTCTAGTTCCAAAGGAATTTCCTAAGTTTCCTACTTTGACATTTTAGTTTCTCCTCAAAAATCTCCAGTAGCACTCATTACCTCCAGGTGAAAGCCCAAATATTTTACTTTAAATTACCATATTCATTTCAATATGATCTTAATTTACTTTTCTACTTTTTCCTTCAGTACATGGCAGGGAGTATGCTACAGTGTGAAGGTCAGGCATTTGCCTGAAAGCAAAAAAACTTGGATCAGACCTGGGATGTGCCGCTTGCTACCCGACACTGGGCTGGGTTCTAGCAACCAAAATCGAATGTAAACCTCATTCAGTCCTAAGGGAGATGTGATTATTTTTATTTTTATTTTATTGGTGAAATACCCAAGGATTAAGAGGGGTAGGTCATTCCACTTTTCTGGCCATTTCTTTCTCATAGTGTCCCAGCCAATTCTGGGTGGCAAAGTACAGGAGATGAAAACACTGCAGAGCCCAAATTCCAAGGAACAAGAAACTTCCTATCCACCTGGTGTGCAGCCATTGCAGAAAGGCTGAGCAAACCTCTCCATTTTCCCCTGCTTCCCTCTGCTTTGGCCGCCTGCAGTGCAGTCAGGGAAGTGTGCAGTGTTTTCCGGCTCCGGAGCCCATCCCCACACTGAGCAAGTATTTAGGGTCCTTATTATCTTACCCCTGCCGCCCAGGTCCCAGGCTGACCGCTAGGTGGCGTACACACAAGAAGCTGCGAAAAGCTAGGAAAAGAAGCTGCCCTTGTAAGTATAGGCCGTAGTGGGTGAACTCAACGTTGCTGCCAGGACCTAGGGATACGATCCAAAGTTACTTGGCATATAAAGAAACAAGTATTTTGACTAACATGGAAAAAAACAATCACCAGACACTAACGTTGAAAGCCCACAGGTGTTAAGAGTTGTTTGACAAAGACTAATGGGACAGCTATTATGAAAGTTCTTGAGCGAATAAACACTCTTGCAACAAGTTAAAAAGCCTCAAAAAGAAACTGATGATATAAAGACAAGCCAAATGGAAATGATAGATCTAGAAACCCAGTAACTACAAAAGACTCAATAGCAGAATGGAGATGATAGAAAAGAGAGTAGTGAGCTTGAATATAGACTGGTAGAACTCAATCTGAAAAGCATAAATGAAAAAAGAATAAGGAGAGTTCCAGGGATTTGTAGAACAATAAAAAAAATCAATTTTTTAAACCATCAAAGTTTTATTTATTTATTTGGCAGAACTGGAAGTTGAACTTAGGCCCTTGCACTTGACAGGCAAGTGCTTACTCTACTGAGCCATCTCCGCAGCTCTCAAAGTCCTACTTAAAAAAAAGGGAAGAAGCACTAAAAATACTTGAATAAATAATGTCTGAAACTTACAGGTTTGGTGAAGGACATATATATATATCGAGTCCAGAGACTGAGCAAACAACAAGTAGGAAAACTGCAACGAAATCCACACTTAGACAACTCATAATCAAACTGCTGTGGTTGTAGGCCAGCCAGGGTAAGATCATGCTCTACAGGCAGGAGAATGATGATTTGAAAGGCTACAGCTTTCTCTTCAGAAACCATGAAGGCAGAAAGAACGGCAGTATTTTCAAAGCAATGAAAGAAAAGAGTTATTAACCTAGAACTTTGTTTCTAGATAAACTATATTTTAGGATTAAAGGTAAAATGAAGAACGATCAAATGAAGAACACCAAAGAAATTTATAGACGAAGTTCCATCTAAAAGATTTCTGATTGTTTTGCTGAATTCATGTATCTACAGCATTTAGATGGCAATGGGATACCCATCTCTGACAGGACTAAACAAAAAGAGGGGCTACAAAGAAAAGACCATTTTGTGTCTGTTTATACAGAATAGTTAGGATAGGTATACAGCTACTTTCTCTTAATTCAATGAGAAGAAAGATTTGTACTAATAGTGTTTGGACAGGATATCATGTCTGCATTTATGGATAACCACTAAGAAGATAACAATGTGTAATGTATTAATTATTGAAACTGTCCTATTAATCAGTTTTAGACTGTCTCATTGCTCTTTGTTTCTTACTAAAATTAATAATAAAGAAAAAGAATTGCTAAAAGGAGTTCTTAAAATTTAAGTGAAATAACTCCAAAGGGAAAGGTCAAACATCAGGAACAAAGGAAGATAAATAGAACAGTAAATATCTAGATAAATGTAAGTGTATCCTCCTCTTATTCTCCTGACTTTTGAAAACATTGTCTGGTGAGATTCTCAAAGAATGTAGATTATGATATATAAGATAAATTAGGAAGTTAAGGGAATATATAAAGTGGTAAGGTTTCTATTTAAAATTATGTGATAATGTATATATTCTTTGAAAATTATAAAAATGAAATATGTATTACCTGATGTCTAGAGAAATCATTAAAATTCTATAGAAGATCGAATTGGATACATTAAAGTGAGATCTTAAAAATGTTTACCAAAAATAAAAATGAAGCCAAGAAAGGGTAAACACAGAAATCTAAACAATAATAAAACAAATAAAAAATCAATTAGAGAACCGGAAACCTTATTCAAATGTATCAATGGTTGCAATAAATGTGCATGATCTGAATGTGCCAAATAAAATACATCCTCCCAAGAGACTGAAAAGTATGACCCAACTATACGCCATTTACAAGAAGCATACTTCAAATGTGATCACATAGGTAGGTTATAAAGGGTTGGGGAAAAATTATAACAGGAAATCCCATATATAGATAAATCTGGAGTGGGTATATTTATGTCAGACAGGGGACTTTAAAAATGAATAAAATTATTAGCAAAAAGGATATATATTATTCAAAGGATCAGCTCATCATAAACACAAATACCAGAAATATGTACAGTTGATACCAGGGCTTTAAGATAAAGGAGATGAAACAGATAGTACTAAAAGAAGAAATAAGTAAATCCATGCCTATTGTTGGAAATATCAGCATTTCTCTTTTAGTTATACATATATATATATATATATATATATATATATTTTTTTTTTTTTTTTTTTTTTTTTTTTGGTCAGAACTGGGGATTGTACTCAGACCCTTGCACTTGCCAGGCAAGTGCTTATTTTACTGAGCCATCTCCCTAGCCCCTCTCTTTCAGTTATAATACAGACAGAAAATAAGCAAGGACACACAGGAACTGAGGAATTCTGTTCATTGACTGGATCTGACATAGAACACTCCATTCTTCAACAGAAAATATATTTTTGAATTACATGTGCAACGTCTACCATAAAAGACCACCTCATAGATCATAAAACAAGCTCTAAAAGTTGAAGATAATTGAAATAGTACAAAGTATGTTCTGATATTATGATAGAATCAAAGTAGAAATCAGCAATAAAAATGTAACAGAAAAAAATCTAAATACTTCGAAATTAAACATCAAATTTTGGAATAATATCAAAAAGAAGAATCTCATAGAAATTTGAGATGTTGAAGTAAACAGAAATGAAAATACAAACTGTGAAATTAAGTTAAAGAAAGTGCTTCCAGTGAGAGTTTTAGCCATGAATTGTGTTTGTTAAAAAAGAAGAAAGGTTGGGGCCAGAGAGATGGCTCAGTGGAATAAGTGTTTCCCTGGCAAGCACAAAGACCTGAGTTCAATCCCTGGTTCTGGAAAAAAAAGAAGAAGAAAGGTCTCAAATCAAGAACTTAAACTTCTACAAAAATAGAGAAAGAGCAAATTGAACCTAAATGAGGGGCCAGTGAGATAGCTCAGCAGACTAAGGCACCTGCTTAGGCAAGCTTAGGCAAATGCAGGGACCACAGTTCAATTCCTGGCACCACATGGCAGCCCCACCCCTAGGGCAGGCTGAGCCCCCTGGAGTCTGGGCATAGTGGCACACTTCTGTAATCCCAGTGCCTAGAAAAAAGGAAATTACACAGAAAAGAACCGAAAATGGGAAAATGGAAAAGATAATGGGGAAAAAAAATCAAAGAAACAAAAACCCCGATTCTTTGGAATGATGTGTGTGGTTCACAAAACTCTTAAAAATATGAAAAAGGGGAGAAAATATAAATTATTCATATCAAGAATGAAAATGGATATTACTACAAACATTAGGAGAAAAATATTCAACCAATTAAATGACGTGGAGCAGTCCCTGAAAGCCAGAAACTCCTAGAACTCACCGCAGATGAATAGATAACCTCAGTAAGTGCATACTGTTAAAGAAATTGGATTTGTGATTTAAGATTTCCTGAAAAAGACATACCCAAACTCCATTAGTTTCACTGGCAGTTCTATAAATTATTTAAAGAAGAATCAGCACCAATTTCATATAATGCCTTCCAAAAACAAAAAAGAGTGTGTGTGCGTGCGTGCATGTGTGTATGTGTGTAGTAGGCAGAGAGAAAGAGACAGAGAGATAGACAGACAGAGAAGGGAGGATGAGAAATGGAACACTCATTAACTCATTATGAGACCAATATTGATTACCTTAATAATAAAATAAGAAAACATTGCAAAAAGAAAACCATGAGCCATATCTCTCATGAACCTATCTGCAGAGATCCCTAACAAGGGAAATAGCAAGTTGAGTTCCAGAATATACCAAAAGAGTAATATACCACAGCTGTATAATGTTTATTCATGGAATAAAAAATTATTTTAATAATTGCAAGTCAACCCATCTCACTCATTACATTAATAACCTTAATAATAAGAACCATAGGATCATAATAATTTGAGGAAGTAAAAGCATGTAAAAAGAGATAAAAATTAGGAACAGAAGAAGGAAATGTTCTTAGTTTCCTAAGAATATCCAAGAAATGCTACCAATGACATCGCTCTAGTGAAAAGTTGAATGCTTTGTGCCCAAGGCTGGGAATAGGGCCAAGATGTCCACCTTCTTCACTCAGCAACTTACTGGAGGTCTGAGCCAAGGTGGTCAGAAAAAAAAAATGCCAGGCAATATAGTCGTCTATATTCATGCATATCTTCATGGAGGCAGTCCCAAGGCATTCACAAAAAAGTGAGGAGTTTTTAATTTTTATTTTTTTGTCTTTTTGACACAGAGTTTCGCTGTGCAGCTTAATCTGCCCTTGAGCTCATTTTGCAGCCCAGGTTGGTCTTGAACTCACAATGGTCCTCCTGCCTCTGCCTCCAGAGTGCTGGGATTACAGGCGTGTGCCACCATGCCCAGCTAGTAAGTGTTTATTAAAGCAACAAACACCCTCACCCTCGAAGGAGATAACACAGAAGACCAGTTGCTTTACAACTGTGGGAGGGACAGATGCTTCTGCTGTGAACTGGACCTAAAGACCAACAAATGTTAACCTCCCTGAAGATTAGCATCTGGGATTGATCATTACCCTGAGAAAGCCTGAAAGAATCATTATCTGATGGCCACCAGATAGTCCTGTTTTACACTCATAACCACTTGCTATGTGACTCCCTCCCCCATTTGGTCCTGGACTTAATCAATTTTACCTGAGCAATGGTGCTTGTAATCCCATTGGTTGACTATAGTTTTGTTCCACCTCTTGTCCACCTAAGAGAATTCCCATTCTCTCCACTTTTTCCCTGCATGGTTTTACACTATAAAAGTCCCTGGAAAAGACAGCTTCCAGGTGGGGGGACTACCATCTTGGGCCCTCCTCCTGTCTCTCTTGGACAAGAGCTTTCTTTCCCTCAATAAATATAGTCTACTCATAAAAAAGCAACAAACATAAGATCAATATGAAAAATCAGTTGAATTTTGATACTTTGTTAATATAAAATTGAAAACTAAAACTTGAAAAATCAACAGCATTTAAGGTGTCAAAATAACAAACCCAGAATACTTTGGTAAAAGCCTAACAAAACATAAGCAGCTGGACTTTTATACTGAAAATTACATCACTGATGGAAGGAATCAAAGGAAACCAAAACAAATAGAAAGACACACACATTCATGGATTAGAAAACACCATACAGTAAAGACATCAAATATCCATAAATGAAACTATCATGTAGTACTGAGAAAAATCTTATAAGGATGTTTTAGGGATACAAAACTTAAAGTTAAAATTCATATGAAAAGGCAAAGAGACAAAAGTAAAGCCAACAATTATAAAAATGAAAAAAACGTTGGAGGCATCAATTTGAAAACTTACTTTAAATCTATACAGGATTCAAGACAATGTGATGTTGGCACAGAGCCAGATATATAGATCAATGGACCTGAGAAAAGGTCCAGAAATATATCTATAGAAATAGAGTCAAGTGATTTTTCACAGTGGTACACAGTAGTTTAGTGGAAACAGGATAGGATTTCTAACAAATAGTGTCAGAATTCTTGGACATCTGGATTAAAAAAAGGTATACCTTGATAGAAGTCCTAAAAAATAAAAACGGATGGTAGACCTAAATGTAAAACATACAGCTATCTTAGAAGAAAATGAAAAAAAAAAAGACTCTGGGTAAAGTTGAATATAATGGTGAATTTACAGACAAGACACTAAAGACATAAGATCTAAAAGAAAAAAAGGGAAATAAAATGGACTTTATTAAAGTCATCATATGAAGGTTCTATGACAAAGAGAAAAGATCAGCTGTAAATTGAAAGAATATAAAGTCTCTTAAACCTCAACAATAAATGATTAAATTAATAATTTAGAGAAGAGTATAAACAGGCAAGTGTCTATAATGATGGAAAAAAGCATATAAAATGATGGTCAGTTCTTCTAACCATTAGGGAAATGTGAATTAAAAAACCATGCTGAATTAGTGTGGAAATACCTGAGAATGGCTAAGATTAAAAATTCAACATGAAGCACTTGCTGGTCAGGACGTAGAGCAACTAGAATGTTCTGGTATTACAGGAAATGCAAAGTAGTGCAGGCACTCTGGAAAATGATTCAGCAGTGTCTTTTTTGCAGTGTTAATTTTATTGAAAAAGAAGTAGTAATGAGACAGTTTCAAAACAGGTGAGTAGGACAGTTACAATCATTAATACATTACATATTGTTGTCTTTGTAGTGGTTATTCACAGTACAAGATGCAGACATGACATCTTATCTAGACACTAATAGTTCAAAACTTTCTTCTCATTGAATTAAGAGAAAGTAGCTGCATATATTTTTTCATTCCAAATGGTCCTTCATTTACAACCCTCTTTTTGTTTACTTTTGTTAGAGAAGGGTATCCCATTGTCATTCATATACTGTAGGCACATGAATTCAGCAAAGTAAATCCAATATAGTCCAGTAGTCTATAATAGTAGTTGGTTATCCCCAGGACTTGCAATGTCAGAAGTTGCTGACTTGAGCCTTTTACAGCTCTCAGTGGTTTCTTAAAATGTTAAATATATACTTGTAGCTGTAGGACCAGAGAGATAGTTCTACAGTTTAAGTGCCTGTCTGACAAGCGCAAGGTCCTGAGTTCCCTGCTGATATATATATATCAGCATATGTAATATATATATATCAGCATATGTAATATATATATATATATATATATATATATATATATATATATATATATATATATATATATATATTACAAATCCCATGTTTGGGTGTTTGGGTATCTTCCTTAGAGAAATCAAAACATTTATCTATACAGAAATGCTCTCACATATTTCTGTTTTAATTATCTCATACTCAGAACAACACAAATATTCTTCAGTGAGTGAATAGATAAACAGACTGCTTCATCCACACTGTGCAATACAACTGAACAACAGAAAGGAATTAATCTTTGAAAAGTACAAACTATGATGAGCATCAAAGGCATTATTCTGAGTGAAAAGATTCAGCCTCAAAATTACATACTGTCTGATTTTATTAAAATATGTGACCTTTGAAGGACTCAGCTGTGTGTGGTGGCACACACCTGTAATCGCAGCAGCAAGGAGACTGAGGCAGGAGGACTATCAGGAGTTCAAGGCCAGAAAGAACTGCATAGCAAGACTGTCTCAATAAACAAAATCATTTAAAAGGACTAAACTGTGGTGAGCAGGGGTTATGATAGTGGGGGCTAGTATTTATAAAGTGACAAAATGGAGATTTGGGGGGCAATAGAATTATTCTGGTTATGAATCTGTACAAATGATAAAATTCACAGTATGCATTATGAAAAAAATCACTATACGGTGTGATAATTTGAAAGATGAAATAATTTACAGCCATTCCTTCCATATATGTGGTGACATTGAAAAGCATTTAGTTACTTTTCTCATTTTTGAGACAAAAATACCTGATGTTCAAAGTTAAGGGAGGGAAGGTTTATATAGCTTATGGTTCACAGAGGTCTCAGTCCCTAGAGGGCTGGGTCCAAGGCAGGGTGGCACAACAGAAGGGCAATAGTCTATAGTAGACAGAAGGCAGCAGCAAAACAAGCGGTAACAACCCCAGCTCTTTCTGTCCCTTGAATCTTCTCCAGGCTACATAGGGTGGGTAGCACTTGCACCTTTAATCCTAGTATCCTTTAGCTTAGTATTGCACCATGAATCAATCCCAGTGTCATGTGTTCTATATCCATCTGCCTCTGAAAAAGCCCTCCCTGTGATGGCAAGAGGTTTGGGAGGACATCTAGACAAAACCATAACACATATGCTCTGTATGGCACTGTTATTCTTGAAAAGCATCCTGTGTTACTATTTGAAGGACAGCCACATAAGCAACACTGATCTGTGATGTGGGCAAAAATAAATAAATAAATAAAAGAAACAAATTAAAAAAAAACATTAGTATATAAAACTACTGAAATTGGGGTTATTGATAGAGTGGTTAGCATTAATTATCTTGGTTCCCCCTGAAATTTAAACAAAGATTCCCCAGGGTAGGGGAGGGAAGTCTGATGATTAAAAGGACTGATGCAATAGGGGAGTTGATATATGCTGGTATTAACAGTTTGCCTCTGAAGATAGCCTTGAAGCGGAGGGTGTCCATGCATCCAGATGTTGCAAAGTAGATAGCTAGGTTGACTTGGAGACTCGTCCCTTCCAATCAAAGCATATAAAAAATATAAAATTATATAGATTTTTAGAACTTCAAGGCATTCAGAAATCCAAAATCTCCACTGACCAAAAATGGAAATATGGTCAGACTGTATAGTTAAGCTATTGAAGTCAGGTATCACAACTGTGGTGCTGACTGAGTCAGCTACTGTGAAGACCAAAGGCTGACTCCCAGACATGATAGATCAGAACTGGCTTCATTTGTATAAAATAAAGGTTCATCCATGTCTTCTTGCCCTTGGTCAAAAGCTGAAAAAACCCTTGTCACTAAGCAATGTTTATGGTGTAAGAAAGGGTAAAGTCAGCTCAGATGTTTATGCCAGGAAAGCTGGGGGTGCAGTGTCAAACTTCCAGAAGTATGGAGTGCTTGGTATTAGAGAATTTCCAGGTATAATTGCAGAGCACACATGAAAACAAACACCAGTCAAGAGGACATGGGCTAATACATTTCTTTTTCTTTCTTTCTTTCTTTTTTTTTTTTTTTTGCAGAACTAGGGATCGAACTCAGGCCCTTGTGCGTGCCAGGGAAGCACTTATTCCACTGAGCCTCCTTCCCAGCTAATACATTTCATAAGAACTTTCATTCTCTAGGGGAAAGAGAGAGATTTTTAGGAAAACATTAAAATGGTATGCTATTGAAAAGTGTAACCATGAGGAATAAAAAGTAAAGCCATATTAATATGTTGATCTGTAAAAGGCGCAAGTCAACAACTTCGACAATTGCCAGTAGTACTGATAACCCACTACTATTA
>PVKA01032282.1:0-25452 GCA_004027165.1 Ctenomys sociabilis
GGCTCAGGAAGGCAAGAAGATCACAAGCTAAAGCCCAGCCTAAGCAACTTAACAAAACTTTGTCTAAAAATCAAATTTTTAAAAAATTAAAAGGAGCTAGAAAACCCTTGGGTTCAATCCCCCATACTTCAAAAGAAAAGATAAGAAAGGGAAAGAAGGAGAGGTGGGAGAAAAGGAGAAGAGAGTAGGGAGGTGTGAGAAGAAGTGAAGGTAAAAAGAAAGGATCTGCTAGCACTACTGAAAGATACCCTGCAACACTGAGAATTTCACTTAGCAATATTAATCTCCTGCAGTATAATAAACTACTCCATACTGCACAACTGCTCACACAGTTGGTTTCTGAGGATCAGGAATCCAGAATATTTAGTGCCTTAGCTCAGAGGTTCTGACTCAAGATCTTTGCTCTGCTACCTGCCAGGTGTGGTGACACAGAGGCCACAATCGTATAACAACTTGAGTAGGAGAGGTTCAGAAAACTGTATCCCAGATGTCTTGTTCTCACTGTTTCCACAGAATGGTCTGAATGTCCTCACTACATAGCCAGAGGTTCTCTTGCATTTCACTAGCCAAAGCAAGCCACAAGGTCATGATTTACCTGAGAGGAAAGTACACTCTGCCTACTAGAAGTTAGCAGAAGTCAAGAGTGCTGATATGTAATTCCTCCTCAAAGATTTGTGAATTATCTCCTATGCAGTGTATTCCACATATGGGGAAAATAGGATGTAGTTATTAATGCTGTCCACCAAATAACTGTAGTTCTCTTCCAGGGCACATGAACAGATGGCATTGTCTTATCTTATTAATATGTAGATAAATAAAATGTTTTGATCAATACAGTATATTATTTCTGGGGGGAAGTTCTTTAGACATTTCTCTCTACCACTACCTGTAATGCCTCAAACAATGACTATAGTCAGGGCTCTCAAATGAAGACAACGGGAAACAGAACCCACAGTCAGCCCATGATAAACAGGCAGCATGAATGAAACATATGAGTCATTTGCTACTTCAGCATAAATTAGCATACTTTGGTCAAAACACAAAAAGTAAGATTCATTTACTCAAGAATGTGAACTAAGAAAAGAGAAAACACTGTGTAGTGAGCAATGAGTGGCAATGCCAGTGCAGGATATATACTCATTATGATGAGCCAAATGAGATTACAAGCACACAGGCTCCATGAGCAGAAAAGAGAGGGAAAGTAAAAAGATGAAGAGGACCAGCGAGATGGCTCAACAGACCAAGCTCCTGCTTAGGCAAAGGCAGGGACCAGGGTTTAATCCCAGGCACCACATGCAGCGTCGGCCCTACCATGGGTGCATTAGGTGGCCACCACGTCCTGGTGTGGTGGCATGTGGTGGAACACACCTATAATCCCAGGGTGGGAGGGCTGGGGAGTAGGGGGCCTGAGACAGGAGGATCACTCCAAGTCTGAACTGCATAGTGAGACCCTGCATCAAATATATAAAAATAAAAGTAAAAGATGAAGAAGCAGCATGCAGGTAGAAAATAAAGAGAAGGATCTTTCAGGAAAGATCTCCAAGTACAATGATAAGTTTCTAAATTCTAGATCTGCTTGCCTTTTACCATCCCTGGCATGCTGTGTCAGCCCCGCCCCCAGGGCATGCTGAGACAGAGACTGACACTGGGTGTCATGGCACCTGCCTATAATCCCAGTGCTTGGGAGGCTGAAAACAGAAGAATCACTAGGAGTCCAAGCTACATAGTGAGACCCTGTAGACACTGTGCCTAACACATTTTTAAAAAAAGATTAAATGAATCATATGTAGAGAAAGTGAGACAAAATGAGACCTGCTAAATGTTCTAAATTAGGTTGGGGAGATGGCTCTGTGGTCTAAGTGCCTGCCTGGCAAGTAAAAGGACCTGAACTCAGTCCCTGGTACCACATGCCATACCAGCCCAGGAACTCTGGGCACACAATGCTGGCCACCAGAACTTCTCATGGTGGCACATAGCTGTAATCCCAGCACTGAGGAGGCTAAGACAGGAGGATCACTATGAGTCCAAGCTGCATACCAAGACCCTGTATCAAAGTAATTAATTAATTTTAAAAAATAAATGTATGTTCTAAATCAATTATTTAGAAAAAATTCTACATTGAATCCAATTACAGAGCAAAGATCATTTCTTAATAAGCATTATACTTTTACGATATCAAATTTAATGTACCCATATCAAAATATTAAATACATCAGTACGTAAATTCATTTAAAATGTCCTGCTATCATCAACAACAATACTTCTCCAGAATAAACAGGATAAAACAAGAGTGAATCATGCCATCTAGAAGGTTTTCTCATTTATAACACCCAGAGAAATGAACTCTTTTCCAAATATATGCTAATCATACACAATCTCCCAAGGAAAGCCACAAGCAAGTGAAAGTAACTACAATACCAGGCTCAGAATTAGAATTCAATAAAAGGTTGAATGAGTGATCACATACATCATTAGTTTTATTACTATTTGCTTTATAAATCACTAAGTGAATGCACTCATACTTCAGATGGCAGACAAGAGCCAACAGTGATAATTAGGTTGGGTAACTATTAGGCCAGATGCTATAGTTCTGGATTGAAGACCTGAATAGAAATTAATACATTATATGAGGCATATGCTTGAGGAAACTGAGCAGCTCAAGAGAACACTGAACTCAGTATCTGTTTAATGCATAACAGGCCTTTTTAGTCAAAATAGAAGGCATTTATTGAAAAGCTACTTCTTTGTTGGTGCTGTGCTAAGATTCTTTGCAGGAAAGAAACAATGCTCAAAAAATCTTTTGTAAGCAGGAATATAACTCAGTGGTAGAGCACTGGCTCTGGATTCAGTCTCCAGCACTACCAAAAAAAAATCTCTTATAAGTACATTTGATAATGGAGCATTGAGCTCTTTAGTATATTCAAGTAGTAAATTGGCCAAGAGGATAACTATACAAAATTAGTTTTCAACAAATTTGTGAATATTAGACACAGAAGAGAACTCATAAATACAAAGTTCCCTTGGTCACTTCAACTGCATTTTCACAAGTCAATCAACTTTAAGTTGCTTACTTCAGTCTCTCATTGCTGGGACAAACACCCAACACCCAAAATAAAGGAAGGAAAGGCTTATTTAGCTCACAGTTACTGCGGGTTTAAGTCCATACTCCACTGGCTCCAAGGCAGAATGGCACATGGCAGAGAGCATCAATTCACGGTGGTGGAATAACAACAATGCAACAAAAAGCAATCACTGCAGAAAGTCTGTCTCTCTGACTGTTATATTCCATTCAGGCTCTCTGCCCCAGGGTGGGATGTAGTACTCACACTCATAATCCCAGCAGTACTAAAACCCATAATCCCAGCCTTGCATCACAGATAATCCCAGTGGATCATGAGTTAATCACAAACTCCTGAAGTCCCCACCCCATGACTAGACAACTAGAAACCACACATAACATTCAAATGTTCTATTATAAAACCTGCATAATACTCCACCATTATTTAATCTTGTTTTTGTAGTTAATATATCTGGGATGATGGACAGATGCGAAAGTAAAATTTATGCTTAACTGGTTTCTTAAAGATTGGATAAATTTTCACCTTTAACTGGCAGGCTCTCTAGAATGACAAGTAATGTGACAGGTAAAGTAAATGAAATAAAACTGAATTACCTTGTCATTAATCTTGTTCTTTCAGTAGTAAATCTAGGCTGGGAGTGACACACTGTGAATTTTACTATTCAAGCACTAAATGAATCTGTCTCCTCCACAATAGTAGTTCCACCACAGCAGTGATACATATCCTCATTTTAATTAACCTAATGGTCTATTCACCCATCATACTTAGAGGCCTATTTCATTACCCTAAATTAACATTTTCTTTCCATTAGAGTTACAGATAATAAAAAAGACATTTCTTTCATGTGTAGTTTACAACACACTTAATCTATAGTACCACTTTGTTTAGTGATTACAAGCACTTAACTGCTCTTTGAAAGACACTTATAACTACTAGCTGTCTGATGATTTATTTACTCACACAGAGGGCTGAGAATAAAATGCAGTATTTCAAGAATAAAAATATCTATTCATCAGCTTAATGAAAGAAATTCTAAGAAAGGTGTTGATCAATCTTATTTTAAAAGGCATGATGATTCTCCTCAAAGTAAATGGGTTTGTATTTACATAAAATAGTTGAATAATCCTGACACATTTTGTCATTTTATTCTCTTCACAAAAAGATTGAGTTTCTCAAGTTTAGTCAGACATAACTACAACAATAAAGTAATTTCAAATGTTCAAGAGAACTGTAGAAAGTCATTTTTTAGCAAATGTTTGTCAATTTAATGAAAAATTATTTGATCACAATTCTTTGATACAAATGTAGCACCTAGGGCTAAATAATCATGTCTAAGACAGAAATTTACATGGAAACAACTCATTATTGTTTACTTTCCAAATTAATCCCTGTTGGTCAAAGTGAAAACATAAAGTTCAACTTGCTTTAGATAAGTTTTTTAAAAACATCTTTTCATATAAAGCAAGTTAATGAAGTACCTTCAAAACTGCATTTCTTTAAACTCTTCCCCTGTCTATCCTGGCTCTGTCCTCAGCACCATTCCAGTTTTAGCTAGCCTGAGGCAAGTTTCCCACTTCCTGCAATACAAATCAATGCCATTCATTCCATCCTGAGGCAGGGAAATGCCTAAGAAAATAGGTATGAGCCTAGAAAGGACTGTATCTGCAGGCTCCAGGATGCAGAAATCATCCACAGGGGTCCTCCCTGGGGCAATTCCAGGCACAACACAGTCTAGGGCTGTAACGTCCTCCTGACCAAGGCTCTGAGAAAGTGAGTACCAAAAAATCACTCTGTATGTCCATATTGTGAAGAAGTCCCAACAAAGGAACCAGAAGACCATGGCTGAGCCTCTCCACAGCTAGAAATAAATGCAAGACTGCTCACGTGTACACATGCACATAGACACACACCTATACACACACACACAGAGAGAGAAAGAGAGAGAGAGAGAGAGAGCATGATTTCAGACTACTAGAGAACCTTGTTCTCTCTAGCAGACAATGTGTTAGGCTCCAGGGAAGACACCCCTTTGGAAAAGTAATCAGATATTCAAATTTTTTCCTCCATGAAATAGTGACCAGGACCAACTATCCAGGTGAAACAAGTATGCATCGAGATAGAATAGAGGAGAAATTCAAAAATAAAACAAGTTTTCAATAAACTATCATACCTGCAAGTAATCTCTGTAAATTACTAAAGAATTCAAATATGCCCTTCCCACCTTTCCATCTTATCTTCTTCCTTGTCCCCAGCAAGGAGGAAGGAGGACTTTGGCTCAGGACACGTGAGAACATGTCACCATGTGAAGACACATGAAGCTGTATAAACAACTCAAACGCTGAGGTAGAAAGAAAGGAATACATACACATCCAACAGTATTTCTGTGTGTGTGTGTATGTGTGTGTGTGTGTCTTTACATACCCTGTAATTCCTAACTCTGTCCCTACATAGGTTCACAAATTCTTCAGTTATAGAAATAAAGAGATGTCTTCAAATCCTCCTGAATCATTTCCTCCTCTCATGACACATTACATGAGAATGTTGGCAAACACAAAAATGGCTCCTTTCTTCAATCAGCCTAT
Source organism: Ctenomys sociabilis (assembly GCA_004027165.1). Classification (NCBI taxonomy): domain Eukaryota; kingdom Metazoa; phylum Chordata; class Mammalia; order Rodentia; family Ctenomyidae; genus Ctenomys; species Ctenomys sociabilis. The sequence continues at coordinate 5,663 of PVKA01032282.1, forward strand.
ATCTACTAACCCCCTTTTTTTGTTTCTAAGAAAGAACAGTTACTATTCAGGAGGAAAAAGCAGAATATCAATTATATCTCTCATATACAATGCAAAAGTAGCACACTGTAAATGTCTGCTTTATATGTCATTAGTGCTTAGAGAAACTGTCACCTTCCTAATGCTATAGACACAAACACCTATTTTCTCCCCTTTAGAAAAGGGTTGGGGAATTATCACTGACAAAACTGTATCACACTAAGTTATTTCACTTCCACTTTCCACCAGAAGAGATGGAACTTTAAATACTTAAAAATCATAATACACAAGATGTGCAGAGGAACCAAGCAAAAGCAATTAGAATTGTGAAACATTTAACTTTAGATTTTGCTTCTCTTAACCTTGACAAAGATATCAATCAAAATGCTAACCTTTCTTCTAAAAATAATACGCAAAATGCCCTTGAAAACTGAGCATGTGTCTATGTAATTTTCTACTTTTCTTTTACAATTTTGCTATTCCCACAAGTAACAGAAACAAATTTAACATTAGACATCATAATGCTACAGCCCTTATTTTATTCAAGGACTCTTCTAGGAAATACATATTTAATACTGAATGAGTAGACAGGATTATGTCCAGCCACCACCCCAAACATTATCAACATAAATACTTCGATAGTTGTCTGGGTCATCTAAAAACTAATAATGAACAATTTAACCAAAATTCAGTTTAAATTAACTTTTAACAGCACTATCAAGCAAATATTACAACAATGGCAAAACCAAAACGACACTACCAAGACTCAATGGTGAGGCAAAAGTGAGTGTGGTACATCCCCAATCTCTTCTTTCCAGGAAAAACAAATGTTTCCTAACCCTAACTCTGCTCCCTAAGGCCCTTAATCACGTGCTATTTTACACAGTTATTTGACTTCGTAGCATCTTCACCTCTGATAGTTTTGTCTTGTAAGCTCCTACAGCATTTATTCCCATCAAACATTCATTGAATATGCTATCATTCCCTGTGTTATTAGTTATCTGAAAAACAATAACAAAATGTAGACTCTTCAGTGAGATCTTACACCCTCAAGAACAGGTATCACATGTGTATTATCTCTTTGCAATTCAAAAACCTTGCAATAGTCTGTTACCAAAGTAACGCACTCAAAATAAATATCATAAGGATGATGGTTTTCTAAGGGTTATGCCTCACAATTATGTATTCACTGAAGAGGGGACAAGCCTTGTTCAGAATCAAGAGGCACGGATTTTAGTTCTTTTCTTCCCAAATTAGTTCAGCAGGTCACTTATCTTTTCATCTTTATCCATACAAATGTGATCGCTAACGCCTTTCCCTGTTCTACAAGCCAAAGTGCCTACATCACAGAGTAAATACAAATACTTAGTATTAGTAGCAAAATTTACATGACATCTTCCATAATTGCACCACTCAAAACAGGACTTTGTCTCACAAATACATGAAAATATAAAAGGATTTACAAAGTCAACTGCTGAAATACTAACTGGATCACATTTCTACTCAGAGTTCCTTCCACTCAACTGTAGGATAAACACAGGCCTTGTGACATAAACAAAATTAAGCTTTTCCATTGCTTTTGGTAAAGCATCAGATGCTACAGATCAGGAAGGGGGGGAGCTCACTTATCATAGAAATAATATTAATTTTTTTATATGAAACATTGCCAAAATAAAACTTCTTTGCCTAAAATCTTCCTTATCCTAATCTTTGTTTTCTTGTGAAGACAAATATGCCATTTTCTCCTGTGTATGACAAAAAGATACAAAACTTGGAAAATATCTGGACACATCACTCAAGTACTCTACAGCAAGACAAAAGGCCCTCCCTCCAAGCACAGGCGCCCAAAGCAACTCACTGTTCATTCTGGGCAGCATCCAGACATAGGGAAGTCACCTGATAACTTGAAGTCACATCTATTCAATTGAGACATAAGTAATTTCTGTCTGACAGAACAGGCAAGCACAAAGATCAGCTCTGATGGGCATTAACCAGTTATGGTTTTTTTCAATCCTTTATTTATTTGGTATAGGGTCTCACTATGCAGCTCGGATTCCTAATGATTCTTCTGATTCAGCCTCCCCAGCGCTGGGATTACAAGCATGCACCACCACACCTGGTTTTGGTGGCTGGCTCAGGTGCCCAGGGTTCCAGAGCTGGTACAGCATGCAGTACAGGGGATCAAATACAGGTCCCTGCACTTGCCATGCAGGCGCTTAGACTGCCAAGCTATCTCCCCAGCCATAACCAGTTATCTTTCTAACACAAAAAACATTTTTTAAATTTTATTTGAACCAGTCATAAGATCTTACTGATTTATCTATTAATTAATAAGTTAAATAAAATATTTCACATTTCATCTCTTGTAAAATTATCACTTAACACTTATAAAAGTATAAACCAGGAATGTACAGAATAATTGTGGATCTATTTATTCAAGCAAAATTGATGGAAATTGAAAACTTTTTACATACTATCACATTTACCCGCCTTCCTTAGAAGAATACTTGCAGTGTGAAAAAGGAAAAAAATTAATATTCTGGTTTACTTCCTCTCGTTGAGGTAATGATAATTTTCTTGGTAAATTCAAAAGGATAGAAGTAAAAGGCATTGACCAGTACATCTGATTGAACAAATGACTCACAAACAAGAGCACTACTGCTCTGGCAGCTGGCAGAAGGTTCTATTCCCAACTGATCATCTCTTTAAATTTCGCTTAAGAATGAAAGACTGCAAAGAGATTTGAAAAACATACCAACACACAAAGAGCATAACATCACCAGCTCTTGGTAACTGACACACATTTGGATTCAACAAACAATGCATAGCTTTCACAGAGATGCTCAGACACAGATGCAGTTATTGATGTAGGTAAGGAGCATTCTGATGTTCTTTAGGCAAAATCAGTATGGTATCTTTTTTGCAATTTTGCAGGAGGGGGTTATCTTTTTTTAATTTTGCTCTGAATGGTAAACAGAAAGTTGATATATAAGATTTTTCTGAGGAATTTCTATGGGGAAAAGATTTAGAGTGAACCTCACAGAGAACAAACAAAAGCGGTTCATGGAAACAATCTGGTCAACAAATATGATAAAATCTTATTAGTTGACAGAGTCATTCTAAGTGCTACTAGTCAAAAGTCAAAGGTATTCTCTCAATGCCAAGATACTATATGAAGACTGGGTCAGCCAAAATGCTAGGCATGCTGGAGCCCAGGGAGAACTTTCCATCAAAAGCAGGGGAATGTACAAATGTACATGCTACAAAATAAATCAATAGTCTGCAAGCAGCTGCCATCACTTATTCAAGAGGGGAATAAAGGGGAATGCAATACTAAATCAAGTACTTAACTCTAGTTCCTTTTCTTATACTTCTCTTAAATAATTAAGACTGTTTACAGGATACTAGGTCAAAAATGTGGTTTAGAAGGCTTTTCTAATTTAAAAAAAATAAATTTGAGCAAGCAAAAGCAATGAACACCTATTTACAAGAATGTAAATTACAACTAGAGTAAAATCTTGATTTCAGAGAATAAGCTTTTCCACTCATAATCTAAAGCACTTGTATACCAAAGCAGTAAGAGAGAAAGAGAATAATCAGCAGTGGTCATAACACATTTGCAGTGACACGCGCCTTGTAGTGCAAGACATAGTTTCTTTGGAGTTAAAATTTCCTCAAAATGCTCACTCATCTTACAGAATACCTGCAGAAGCAAGTTACTCAATTCAAAGGTTGCCTGTATTTCTAGTGACTAGATTCTAAACTGCTTTCATTTTCTAATTGTAACTTACCTGTTTTATTTCCCTGAAATTTCCAAGGGGAATGTGTATTACTCTAGTCATAAGAAACAAGCAAAAAAATATGTTTTATATAAATATAAAAAATAGTTATCACATAATTTAAAATATCTTCAACAGTCATTCAAAAGTCTTGTACTTTAAAATAATTAATGAAATGAGCCTGACTTTTAAATTGATAACCTAGTCATGAGCTTTTTTAAAAAAGCTTCAAAATTCTGGGTACCAATCCAATGGTTAATACTTATAAACTAAAATTCTGGAATTTACTTTAAACATATTTTACATCATCTGTAATAAAACACATTAACTGAAAATATTATGTAAGTTTCAATAAGGAAAAAAGTATATATACTCGAAATTGCATACAAAGTCTAATTCTCTGAAAAGACAAAACAGGGTCAGGGGATGGCTCAATAGAATAAGCGCTTCCCTGGCAAGTGTAAGGCTCTGAGTTCAATATCTGATTCTGAAAAAAAAATCAAAAGACAAAACAAAGATTATTGAAATAATTCAGCTGAACTGGTCAGACTCGATAAGAAGGGTTTATATAATTTAAACTCAATTAAACAAAAACAAAAGCAAAAAAAAAGTAATTGTTTTCTGCACCAACATTGGCTGCCCACTAAAAAGACAAAATTGCCGAAGCCATCAAGCCTGGGGGATAGCTCAGCTGAATAAGCACCTGCCTGGCAAGTGCTGAGTTCAATCCCCAGTTTCAAAAAAAAAACTTCTCACTAAAGCCATCAACCACAAATCCAAAGCCAGTATAGCCATGACTAAAGAAATTTCTAAAGAGTAAGAATCTGACTTAAACAATATAATAAATTCAAGTTACAGCTTCTAAACTCCCTTTAAAAGAAACAATAGTGACAAAGCAATATCTACCCTATGATGCAACATTTCCTTAACAAACCCAAAAGCAAAACACATAGTTCTTTACTGTCAGAAATAAACCAAAAAAGCAGGACCACAGTCCCCAAGAGACAGCATTAGCATTATTTTCTGTCTACCTAAATGAACACTGCCTTTCAAAAGACTTCATAAAAATTCTCTGAGTTTCAGAAATTGATCATCTTATACTAAATTTCGCAAAGAGTACATAAATGTATTCCATTTCCCTTAATGTCTGAGATAATATAACTTCTATGCATCAATATCCAGATTTAGGGTGATTTCTATAATATCTTAATTTTAAAATATGTTCACATTCACTGAGCTGGTAATTTCAGAGGCCATCACCTCTTTATTGAAGTTGTAAAAGCCAGAAAAACACTTCCTAAGTTATTTTTAGCAATATTTTTCCTTCTCTTTATTTCCCTTCACTTAGTCTCAAAATTTAAGAAGCAGCTCCAAATAATAACTCTCTCCTCAAGGATTATATTTTAAAATAGTGCTTTGTAAAGTTGAACATTTCTGCCAAGAAAATTCAGCACTGATACATTATTTAAAAAACAAACCTTGGGCTGGGGATATAACTCAATAAAATAAGTACCTAAGTACCTGCCTGGCAAGTGCAAGGTCCTGAGTTCAATTCCCTGGGTATCGCTAAATAAATAAGTAATCTTAGGTCAATGAGAAGAAATATTTATACTAATATCATGTCTGCATTTTGTACTCTGAATAACTACTAGGAAGACAACAATATGCAATGTATTAATTATTGTAACTGTCCTACTAACTTGTTTTGAAAGGGTCTCATTGCTATTTCTTTCTCAGTAAAATTAGAGAGAGAGAGAGAGAGAGAGAGAGAGAGAGAGAGAGAGAGAGAGAGAGAGAGAAGCCTGCAGTGCAGGCTCCACCCCCAGGGCACAGTGAAACTGACAATTGAGGCTGGGTGTGGTGACATACACCTGTAAACCCAGCTCTTAGGAGGCTGTAAACAGGTGGATCACTATAAGTCTGATTTAATAGTGAGACCCTGAACACCCTATAGATCCTTCCCTAACAAAAAAATAAAAAACAAACCTTGTTATCTTCAGGGTGATGGGAGAAAATCTTTTCAAAAATCACATATTTGAGAAAATTAACCAAAGGAATTTTTAGTCTTTTAAACAAAAGACTACAAAAGCTATTTCAACATCTGATATTGGAAGACTGGGCTGGGCGTGGCGGCATGTACCTATAATCCCAGCACTTGGCAGGCTGCAGCAGGAGGATCCTTGTGACCAACTTGAACTGCATAACGAGACCCTGTCTCCAAAACAACAACAACAACAACAAAAAAAAAAATTTAAAAGCTGATTTTTGAAAGACCGAGTTTTCACTGCTGTTAGGAAAATTTAAATTCTTTTAATGACCATTTAGTACTATTTAAATGAGTAGAATCAGGGAATGAATAATCCTGTCCAATATTCAATTTTAACCACCAAAAGTAAAAAACAGAAAAAGAAAGAAAACTTCTCAGGACTATCCAAAAGTTGCTAATATATAAATTACCTCTCTTTCAATCCCTTTACCTCATAAAATCCTATACTGAAGATAAAATCTAAGTCTCATCCTTTCCCCCTTTGCCACACTGATCCATACATCTGTCACTCCACCTCTGTGCAAGGCAAAAGGCTTTTAGGGAAAAAGCTTTGAACAAGAACACAGTTAACCAGGTGAAAACAGAGTAGGCAAAGAAGACACAGAATGAGTTAAGGTAGGAAAAGAGAATGATGGCATCCTCAAAATCTTTAAACAAACAAACAAAAAAAAAAAAAAAAAAACCTGGTCTTTATTGTTGTGTAACTAAGTGCTATCAAAACTGCCATATAAAAAAAAGAAAATCTTAAAGTAATTCAAAACCAATGTATAAAGTTATAATTTGTATTAAACATACAAGTTTCACAGCTTGTTAAATTATCTATGGAGAAAAAAACCCATTTTATTCCTTCACTCAAGTTCTCGGCCAACAGTAAAATAAATCCATTCTTCACAAGAAAAAGGTGGGGGAGATAAATCTTTACCTAAAATGCAGCAAACAAAAACGTATTTTATTACAGGTCCTCTGCACATCAACGTTCAAGCCTAATGCACAGCTCAGCAACTCCAGGGGCTGTGTAAGCAGCATCTGATCTAAGTCAGCCTGTATTTCACTCATGAGCCCTCCCCAGTGGCTAATGCTGCCAATGGGACCTAAACTCATTATTGCTTATAAGGTTTTGACTGTGAAAAAATCACACATTCTGAAGACAAATGATCAAACATTTAAATAGAAAGTTTTCCCTCTCATGATGAATGATATCTGCAGTTCACAAAGGCTGACAAGTGGCAAATCACATCATGTTCTGAAAGAGATTTAGGGACGTTATAAGGATTTATAAGATATGATAGGGCTTGTTCATAATTTTCCTTATTCAAATCCTCTTCAGCCATAATAAAGCTGCCCCCTTGGTTTTTAAAAATTACAACCCAGTCAACACACTGTTGGCAAACTCAACCAAAGCCCAAGATCTAATATTAGCCTTTTTATTTTAATAGCTGAAAGAAGAGAAAGTGAACTCAAACATGAGATTAAACAGAAAAGGGGACAGAACAAAAGAACATAGGAGAAAAACAAGCTGATTTTAAGATCAATTTTATTAATGAAAAGAGAATGATACAATTTTGCTGGAATCTGAATGTAATTTGCCCAGTGCTGAATGGTCACTAACTAAACTCAAAACAATACAGCCCACTGGTACACTAAAAAAATCAGTGCCTTTTAAAATGCCCACATTACTTCTGCACAAATCAGCATGAAGTTCAGCTCTTTGTTCAACTGTCAGTAGTTATTGAATAAAACTGTCTATGTTTATCTTTAGCAGTAGATGGCTGTAATGTGGCAATAAATAGGAAAGGAGGCTTGAAGTGTAGAGGGGAGGCAGAGCTCTCCTGTGTAAGGTATGTCATCAGGCGCCAGCAACTCACTCTGTGATGTTCTCCAGTCTCTTCAGTGGGATCCTCAGAAGCTAAAGCTTATATTTTGGAAACATATGTTTTGCATTATTTCTTCATTATTTGTTTCCTCCTAAGTTGTAAAAGTTATTTTGCAATTAATAGCCTATTTCTTGCTGTTCGTTTTTCTGTTAGTGCTGAAGATCAAACCCAGGGCCTGGTAATTGCTAAGTATGCTTCTACCACTGAGGCACACCCAGCCTGGTTGACTGGTTTCTTTTATTTCTCGGCTACTAGGGATGAATCTAAGGCTTTCAAACAGAACAAGAACCCCAGCTCTTTTTGGTTCTTATTTTTGGGACAAAAACCTGGTAAGTGTGTAAACTGCCTAAGCTGGGCTCTAGTCTGCAATTATCTTGCCTCAGGCTTCCAGACTGCTGAGACAGAAGCCTGCCTCAGTTTTCCATTGCTGACTACTACTGGGGCTATCTTTTAAAAGGGTTAGACCAGTGATAACAATGTTCAGGCTGGGCATCAGTAATCCCAACCTGTGGGGAGCCCCTAAACTAATGAGCCTGAAGGGACTAGAGCACAGCCAGGCCCGGACACAGCAGTGTGAACAAGCTGACCTCTAAAGGAGATGCATGTCCACACACAGGTGTCTGGCCTCTTCCTTGTTAACTACAGCACAGACAGCTTAAAGAATGGTTTGTTTTCTGTGTTCTCAAACACTACACTCTGGATCTCACCCAGAGTTTTGCTTTTATTTACTTTAAGTAAAGACTCTTGACTGAGACACCACCGCTGCTGCATCAGAGAGGTCAGGTCCCACCCGGTCCCAGCCCTTCTTTATGTGTCTTGTTTCTTCTTAATCTCTCCTTGCCCCCTCTCAGGTCCCATGTGCCATGCAGGTCTTGGTACCAAGCAAGGCTGGGAGAGAGTACTCCAACCAAGAGAAGAGAGTCCCAGAGAGTAGGTACCCAGAGAGGGGAAAAGCAGGAATCAGTTAAGACATCCTGTCTCTTCTGAATGTTTTTTCCTCTCTGTAGTCCCCATGAAGCCTCAACAAATTCTGTCACACTAAAAGAAACCCATTTCCTATCAGTCTTCATGTCCTCCTCAACAGCTGCTTTTTCAAAGGTATTGAGAAAGTTGAAAGAATTCAGTGGCTTGCACTTCAAGCATTTTTCCCACTCTGTTCTCAGACTTCAATGATAACTATGCTAACTGAGGGACCCTCACCAGAATTTTGGTTAAAACAATCAAAAGAGAGGCTCAGGACTCTCACAATGATTATTAAAAAATCATATTTTCAGAAACCAAAGATGGGGGAGAGAAACAGTCAAAAGGCAGGCATGCAATAAAAAGAAAAAATTAAATCAAGGGGTTAAAAGAACACATATCCTTGCCTGGGAGTTTGATCCCTGGTCTGCCCAATTAAAAAAAAAAAGTATATTTCAGTTCATTCTTATACAATAATTTAAATTGATTGTACTACCTATGGGTGGACCCTCACACTGCTTCAGCAATGAAGCTGAAGATTACAATTCTGACATCTCATATGACTGACATCACTTAACAGTAACAACCACTACAAAAAGAGCTCAGGTTTCAGGGCAAACTCTTATGTGTAGTTTTTGTTTTTGTTTTTGAACTTTCATCCAGATATATTGCTTTCAATAACTGAGGCTGCCACTTTGTGACTCAAAGAGCTTCAATGAAGTAAAAAGCAGTCCACACCGACAAGAGCATATACAAAGCATTTACAACAAACCAGGCAGCGAACCAAGTGTTCTACATGCATTAACCCAACAACCCTACTATAACTTGGGCATTTCTGCCAACAATGTAAAGCTACAGCAAATTTAGCTCTTCAAATCAGGTAACAAAACTTTGATCATGTACTAATAACAAAGGATTACTGTTAAAAGAACATTAACATCCTCTAAAAGACAAAACAGTGAATCCCTGTTCTGGGCTCACAAGCTGGCCCACTGGCCTGTGGTTTTCATCCTGCACAGGCATAAACAGCAGACACAATACATCCACAGGACAAAATGTTTCCCCCAATTATACAGAATCCAGGGCTACTCAGAGTACCCTGTACCCATGTATACTTTTGTGTCGCTTTATGCTGGGGAGATGGCTCAATAGAATAAGCACTTCCCTGGCAAGTGCAAGGACCTGAGTTCAATCCCTGGTTCCGCAAAAAGAAAAGAAAAAAAAAAGTTTCTATGCCCTTTCCTCCTTTTATGCTTGTATTGTGATTTTCAATATCACCACCTGATGGCTAACAGGCAGCTGTAGTTTAACTGCAGCACGATTCCCCACTGTCAGCCCTTTGGGGTGAATGAGTGGCAAGTGCACTGCATCCAGACTCTAGATTCAACTCCCAGATTTCATCAGATGAATGTGAAGCACATGGTTTTACACAAAGATTAGCTGTATGGTCACACAGTACCCTTTAGAGAGATAAAGAAACTTAAGGAGGCCTTTCAGTACACTCAGTGGTACAGTATGGGTCTAGATTGCATGAGGTACTGGGACTGATTTTCAGTATAGTGGGGAACAAAAGGAGACAATACTGTTTGAACATTAGGGAAAAAAAAAACCTTAAAGATGATAGCACATCAGTTTCTATGGTAGAACCTAGAAATTTGGGGGATTTCTCAAAGTAACTGAAGGTGAAATTTTCAGGTAAATATCGCAGATTGAGCTGACCCTTCTACATATCATCCTGCTGAAAACAGTCCTAAAAAAGTTTAATAAAGGTAATAAAATATAACTAGTACCAAACACTGGGTTAAACTATGAGCCTGATGGAGTGATGTACTCATAGAAAACTGGGCAAAAGGCAAAGCAATGTACAAATGAGTGGTGAATACATCAAAAAAATCCCCTTCATGGGTGTGTTAGGAGACATTCCTCTGTGGGTCTGTCAGATATCTGATGTGTGTCTTACAGGTATAGACCTTGAGATATATGATTCTGGACCAACTATTTTTCCATGGCTTTTTGTGAGGAAAAGTCTGGAAGAGAAAGACAGCTTCATTGACTGACCCAGAGGATAGATTTATTTATTGTACATGGAACAGGAATGATTCAGTCCATGGCAAATTCAACAGAAATTTCCCTTAAAAGGTATAAGTTTCTTATGCTTGGAAGCTTTACAGGTAACACAAATCATCTCCATATACAGTCTTCACTTGGACCTCTTCCTGCCACCCTTAGGGAACTAACACAAAGGAACTGGACATGATTAAGAGGTCCATGAAGCTGCCTGTGTCTGGAATAGAAAGGTTGGGGGACTAGGGACATAGTTCAGTGGCATAAGCACATGCCTGGCAAGCACAAGGTCCTGAGTTTGATCCTTAGTACCAAAAAAGTAACAAAATGTTTAGGTAGATGCAAGGGGCCTGAGTTCAATCCCTAGCCTGCTGTACTGACCCTGTCCCTGGGGCACACTGAGACTGCCATTGAGACTGGGAGTGGTGGCATGCACCTATAATCCCAGCACTTGGAAGCCTGAAAAACAGGTCAAAACGTGCTATGTTCAGATTTTGTTTACATTAAGAAATAGTCCTTGTTTAGTTTCAAAGTGTAGATGTAAACCACACTAAAACCCAACACTTCAAGCTCTTAAGGCATTCAGTACAGCAGAGCCTGTACCTGCTCCACCCCAACCTTTGGAGCCTGAGGACAAGACAGCCTTAATGAAAGCCTCACCCACCACTAATAAAACTAAGGTTTCCCCTACGTGTCCTGCTAGTCCAAAATGGGGCTTCTAGACCAGCAATAATTCAGGCCTCTCCAGAACTATATCCATCCTTAGCTATTTATGCAAGCTCCTCAAGGACCGTATCATTTACAAGAAGTAGATAATTTAAAATTTCCAGAGTTCACGTACCTTTTTCACTCAGTGACCTAAAATAGAAAAACTTTGAACTTGGAAAATTTTCTGATGATGCTGATACATGCAGTGATATCTTTAGAGGATTTTCTCAGACCTATAAACTAAGCTTAAAAGATGCAATGTTAATCTTAAGTCAAACTCACTGACTTCTAATGAGAGATAAACACCATTATAAGTTGCTATTACATTAGAGGATAAGTATCAATATTGTTAATTTTAAACAGCCAGAAAATTGATGGCCAGGGAAACAGTTCCCACTGAAGCTCCAGCAGTCCCTATCCAAGACCCCTGCTAGCCTAACAGCAAGACAGAAGACTGAAACAGGAGACATTTTCTTTCTTAAAGATCTAAAAAGAACTCAAGTTAATCCTTGGTATTTGAAATTTTCAGCTATTTAACATCGGCAGAAAGATAAAACCTTCTCTGCTTTCTTATAATATGTAATAGAGGCACTGGTAAACATATTTCCCTAGGTCCTAATTCAATAGAGTGACAGATTATTCTTACAGATAAGTGTGTTACCCAGTCAGCTCCAGAAAAACAGCCACAGGGGCCAGGCAGAGAGCTCAGAGGATTAAAGTGCCTGCTTAGGCAGATGCAGGGGCCCAGGGTTCAATCCCAGGATGGACCTAGGACACGCTGAGATGGCAAATGAGACTGGGCATGGTGGAGTGCACCTGTAATCCCAGCGCTTGGGACTGAAAAACAGTAAGAATCACTACAAGTCCCATCTGTGTAGTGAGACCTTGTAGACCCTCACATTTTAAAAAAAGAAAGAAAAGAGCTATAAAAGATAGCTTTTACTCCCAATAGCTCACTGGACACTTTAGTAAAAACTGCTTCCTTAGTGTCCTATAATCGAGACTGAGAGAAAACCAAGGAGAGAAAGCAGCTAGCATCCCCAATTTCAATACTAGAAAATGATCATTCATAAAAGAGAACTTTAGGCAAATTGCTTTAATAAGGTCAATTCTAACTAATAAAAAAGAATGTAACAAATTATCATGATCAAGTAGGATTCACCCCAGAGATGCTGGGATGTTCAACATATACAAATAAATACATGCAATTCATCACATAAACAGAAGCAAGGACAAAACTCACATGATCATCTCAACAGACACAAAAAAAAAGCTTTTGACAAAATCCACCATCCATTCATGATTTTTAAAAAATGAGAAAAACGGGGATGCAGTGGAAACTTCCTGTATTATTTTTGCAACTCCTACGTGGAAAATCATTTTCAAATGAAAAGTAACATAAATATCATTCACAGACTTTCTGATGGAGTGGAGAGTCATATTTAAAGGCTATGCTATCAGCCAGTTCCCTCTCTTTACACCCAAAATAAAACTATTACAGTCTTAGGTTGTCCTTCCACCACAAACACAGCTGTATTATATGGTAAGTATATGCTTTACCATATAGGAGTTTGCAGAGTTACTTTGAGAAGCAGTCCCACCATTTAGGGCCCCAAGGCACTCCATGAGATCGTGTGGTTGCCAACACTTGGCACTACTATTCCTTGTATTTTTATTTTAGTCACACTAAGTACATAGTTGTATCTCACTGCAATTTTTTAGTTTACACTTCCTTTTTTTTGTGGAAACGGGGATTGAACTCAGGCCTTTGCGCTTGGCAGGGAAGCACTTATTCCGCTGAGCCATCTCCCTGGCCCCTAGTTTGCACTTCCTTGATGACTACTGTAATTATGCTGCAATTTTTCAGATTGTTATAAGCATTTGTCCATTTGCCTCTCTAAATTATCTGTTTAAATCTTTTTATTTTGAGATTTTTGCACAATTAATTACTACTCAGAAGTAAAAAGGAGTAAGATACAACAAACATAAAGCATACAAACAAGGGCCAGCAAGATAGCTCTGTGGACAAAATACCTGCTTTGACCAGTGTAGGACCAGGGTCAGCCCCCAGGGGTGCACATGAGCCAGTGACACAGTCTGAGCATGGTGGCATGTGCCTGTAATCCCAGCACTGGGGAAGCTGAAAACAGGAGGATCATTATAAGCCCAATCTGATCTTCATAGTGAGACCCTGTACCAAATACACAAATAAAAAAATAAATAACGCATACAAATATCTAGATAAGCAAAAGAAACCAGACACAGCAGAAGTACATCCAGTGTATGTACTCTTTTGCTTATGTAAAACTAATCCATAGGCTAAATGTTTTTTTTTAATTTTTCTTTTTTTTTTTTTTTTTGATTCTAGTAGTGTTCTGGGTCTCATTACTAGATCAGACTTGGAGTGATTCACCTGTTTACAACCTCCCAAGAGCTGGGATTACAGGTGCACACCACCAGACAAGTCTCAATCAACAACTCAGCTCTCAGCATGCCCTGGGGGTGGGGTCTGCATGGCAGGCCCTGAGATCAAACCCTTGGCCCCTGCACCTGCTTGCAGACACTTTATCTATGGAGCTATTTGGCCAGCCCCCATAAGCTAAATTAATGTACATTAAAAATTAGTGGTTATCTGAGGACAGAGAATTAGAGACTGACTACAGACAACACAAGGTTAACTTCAGGGCAGAAGGAAATGTCCTATACCTTGTTCTATATAATTGTTTTAAAAAAAAAAAATTACATATACATTTACCAAATTTTAGAAACTTAAGTATTTAAAATCTGAACAATTTAAGCTCTGTGTGGCACAGAACACCTGCAATCCTAGCACTCACTGAAGCTAAGGCAAAAAGATAAGTTCCAGCCCAACCTGGGTAACCTAACTATTCCATCTTAAAATAAAAAAAGAGTGGACTGTATTTCAGTGAGAAACCAGTGTTTAGTCCCCAATAGTGGGCAGTGGCAAGTCATCTGTGCAGTTAGCGATATAGGGTCTCACTACGTACCTTGGGCTCATACTGATCCTCCTATTTCAGCCTCCCCAGCACTGAGGTTACAGGCATGCCCCACCACACCCAGCTTCAGGGCCAGCATGGCATGCAGTACCAGGGATGGAATGAGGATCCTTGGGCTTGCCAGGCAGGCACCCAGATTGTCCATCTATCTCCCCAACCCTCTGTGCAGTTGAAATGTTATGCCACGTTCTAAAAATTACTTAATGCAGAGGAAACATTTGGTCAACATAAATTCAGGTAAAGTATATGTGAATCAAACATCACATTCAGATCGCAGCATTTCTTGTGTGAAATGAAATGCTGAGTTATTAGCTATCCTCATATACTTAAGGTTTTTAAACACATTCATAATTAAAAACTATTATCTGCCTCTAAAATCTGTCCAACGTGTACAAAATAGGTCTAAATTTGGCTGAAAGACCCTGCCATTCTTAATTTCCATCTACTTTACAATATTTTAACTGACCACTGAGAAGAAAATTAGTTACTAAAAAGACACACTATTTCTGAGAGGTGTAATTAATGCAGTTTTTGCCACTCTGTCCGTCGGCCCTCTAGAAGTACCTCAACATCGTATTACCAAAATGACCCTCGTCTGTACTCAGGTTGCTAATGATTTCTGGCTGCTAAGAATTATCTATTTGGTCTATAAAGAAGCCATGAACTTATGTTGACCAAATGTTTCCTATGCAGTAAGTAATTTCTCGAACGTGGAGTAACATTTCAAATATGTAATGCTGTTACAAATTAGACCATACTATAAGTAATTTAAAATAATGGTGAAAAAAATGCCTACAATCTAAATCAAGTAAAAAAATCCTACTCAAAAAGGGAAGGAAAATATAATTTAACACAATTTTATAACTAGATACAGTAAATAGTTTAAGAGAGAAAAATGTGAAATCAAAGCTACTCATGAGTATTTTATAGTTGCCTGCTTAACTAAGAAAAATATTACGTATATGTATGTCTATTAAGTATCCCTTCACTCACTCCTGTACTACTCCTCTACCTTATACTACAAGGAACATTATTGAATTTCTGGGTTATTTTATTTGAATATATTTATTTGTATGTGTATACAAGCTCAAGTGACTCCTCTGAATTCATTTAATAATATATTAAAATAATAAATTTAGTCATAATATATTTAGTAATATAAAAGTAATAACAATATATTATAGATTATACCATAGTATTAATATATTACATATTATACATTAATATAATACACTATATATCATATATTTAGTCTCAAATCATTCTAATTACATTAAGATTTAAAGTAATTTTCTGTAAAGATTTTACTGACCAAAAAAAGGTATTTATTGCTTCAGGTGAAGTAACTACACTCAGAACTGCACATTCTGATCTCCTCCACTTGAACTGCCCAAGCTGATATCTTTTTAATGTGCTATTCTACATAGAGATCATACATGTAAGCTATAGCCCAGCATTATTTTTAAGTACTTCTTTGACCTATTTAATATCACACTTTCTCAATTTTGACAGTTTTTTAATCAAATTATTACAAAGTCTTTGATATGCTCTTTACCAAATATTAGGCAAGTTTAAATATTTTTTTTAGTACTGGAAATCGAACTCAGGACCTTATACTTGCCAGGCAGGCACTGTGCCACTGAGCTATATTCCCAGCTTTTAAATACCTTTACTTATTTATCTGTTTGGTACAGGGTCTCACTACGCAGCTCACACTCACAGTGATCATGTCTCGGCCTCTCCAGCACTGAGATTACAGACATGTGGCACCACACCTGGTTTTGGTGGCCCAAACAGCTTGGATCCAGCCCAGGCCCTTCTGCTTGCTAGGCAGGTGCTCAGACCACTTAGCTATCTCCCCAGCCCAGTATGTTTAATTTACCCTTACTTTATCTTTTGGGGTCAGGCACTTACATATTTTTTGCACCTATTCTTATACATTTTAAATAAGTATTTAAAATCTATTTTCTCCCCTGCCCTGATTCTCAATTTTGTTTAATCTCCCTTTTGATATAATTTAAAGAACTTTTTTTTTTTTTTTAATATATTTAGTACAGGGTCTACAGGGTCTCACTACATAGACCGGACTTGTAGTGATTCCCATTTTCAGCCTCCCAAGTGCTGGGATTACCGGCACGTGCCACCATGCCCAGTCTTAGAAATTTGTACATAACATCATAGTAAATGAAAAAAAGTGGAAGCATTCTTCTCCTAAGATATAGAATATAATAAAAATGCCTATATTCACCACTTTTATTCAATATGGTCCTGGATAGTAAGGCAAGAAAAAGAAATAAAAAGCATACAAATTAGAAAGAGGACAAACTATCACTGTTTACAGATGTTATCTTATACTAAGAAAAACCTAGATTCCTGCTAAAAGCTGTTAGAGCTGATAAATTCAGTTAAGTTACAGTTGTAAGACCAATAAACAAAAAGTAGTACCATTTCTACATACCAATAATGAACTTGCTTAAAAAGAAACTAAGAAAGCAATCTTATTTAGAGTAGCTACAAAAAATAAAATATATAACAGTAAATTTAATAACCAGGTAGAAAAAAATGTCTATAATAAAAACTATAAAACAGTGGTAAGGGGCTGGGGAGATAGCTCAGTGGAATAAGTGTTTGCCTGGCAAGTGCAAGGTCCTGATACCACCTAAACAATAATAATAATAATTATAATAATAATTATAATAATAATAATAATTAAACACTACTAAAAGACAGAAGAGGTCATACCCAAAAATAGGGGGAAAAATCTCATATTCATGCATAGAAAGAATTGTATTATTAAAATATCCCTGCTACCCAAAATGAGCTATAGCTTTATTTTTTTTTTTTTTTTTTTTTTTGCAAATACTCCAGACTGCCTTTTAATGAATTCAACTTCCTAATGTTAAAACCACTGAATCAAAAGGTCTTTCCAAGGAGTCTTATTATCTAGGTGTACATTAGTTACAAGGAAATCAAGTCCAACTTAATCTCAAAACAGCATACAAACACCACCCCCCTCCAGAGCACAATATAAAATACTCCTGCTAGGGAATATAAATATTTAGTATATACGAAAGTACAATTACATACGAAAAAATACTTTAAGTTAGCCAAAACTTGCTAAAGATTAATTATTGCACAATTTATCAGTGCCTCTTAAGAAAAGATACTACTATTGTCAACCTCTAAATTCAATACACAAACTCATATTCTCAAACTAAAGTTCTAGCATTATAATTAGTAAACCCTTGTTACCGAGTTAGAGTGAACACTGTATAATTTATAAGACACATTCCTTAAGACTACTATGAACCCACTTCACAAATCCTAGAAGGCACATGTATTTCCTATCATAGTGCATTTGAACACTTCATATTTAAAAAAGACAGAGCTGTACAAAGTAGGAAAAAAATGCACATTTTATCTATTAAACAAATTTACAACATATATGATTAATATTATAGTAGAACCTATCTAACATTCATATCTCAAGAATTATCACCTAGTTTTAGTGGAGTGAGCAGAGAACCATGTTCATTTTGATAAGGCTAGTAGAGAACACTTTGTATTTCACAGTAGATCAGTTAGTATCTTGGAGCTTTTATGATAAAAAGGTACAGGTAAGGTCAAGTCACTGGGCTCAACCCCATAATTTCTTCAAGGGTGAAGGGTTCCAAAATAAAGTCACTAGCTATACATGGAAAGTCTCAAAAACCTGAAAAGCAACATTGATTTTCAGAAACACTTTAAAATTAGGCAATCTGAATTAAACACACCAAGTCTAATCCAAAAAAGGCAATTTAAATTTCTTGAGTTGGAGAACATCTCAGAGGATTATTTATCCTAAATTTCTTTCCATAAGAACCAATGGAGGTTTAGGGATATGCAAATTTGACTTCAACTGAAACTTGACCTATACCCTAAAATTTTGTAAACAACCTTCAAAATTATTATTCACCAAATTCTAATATACTACATACCAGCAGTGCATTACATATTTTCACTGGTTGACTTAGTATTTACTTACTGGAGTATGTAAAGGGAATTTATATTAATATGACATAATAGAGTAGGGTATTTGCACACACATATGTGCATAAGGGTCTCAAGATTTATTTTTTTGAAGATAGGGTCTCACTGCTCTGTGGTTCAGGCTGGCCTTGAACTCACTATGTAGCCCAAGCTGACCTTGAACGTGAAGTGATCCTCTTGCCTCAGCCTCCTAAGTGCTGGGATTATAGGCATGCACCACCATGCCTGGCTAGGAGTCTACAATCTTACTTGAGGGAAAAATGGTTTCATTGCTGAAAGAGGATAAAAACCACAGGGAAAAAAAAAAAATCTCTTTCTAAAGGAGAAAGCTACAAACTAGAGTTAAGATTTTCTCAAGATTATGTAAAGTATCAGGCATACCATCAGGTTAATATACTGAGTACCCAGAATGCCGCTTGTCTAAGCCACCAAAAGTAACTATTTGGTACTTAGCTGTGTTTGCCATGAATATTATTATTCAGTTTTGGGGACAAAACAACGTTATTTTAGATAGACACTGTTCCTTAAAATGGATTTTATTCGTGTACTTATTAAAATCTTAGGACATAAAAACTTACATCATTAACAAGCAGCAACTAGCTGTACCTTGGTACTTAGAAAACTAGTGGTATTTGTAAGTTACTATTTGTAACAGGTCAGAAAATTTACGTGGAATGTCAAAATATTGTTTTAAAGGAGACTCCAGGCCCTAGTTTTATTCTATACCAAAATGTTGTTAAAAATTTTATTTCATAGAATCTAAAATTTAGTTGACGTTCTACTGAAGACCATAATTCCATTTTTACTCAAGGAAAGAAAGTGAAGCAATAAGACAGCTTGCAGAGGTGTTTTACATATAGAGGGTGAAGAAGTCTCACCCCATGTTCTTTTCTTAGCCTAAGAAATTTGAAGACTTTGAAATTTCAGAAAGATGCCTTCAAGTAAAAAGAAAAGCACCACAAAACAATGTTACTCATAGCCTGTAAATATAAAGCTATGTATTATGATGAGAAATTTCCTTCTGAAACTCCAGAACATTATCATGAACACTAATCAAAAGCTGCTTGAAACAGTTTTTCAATTCTGGAAAGGCATTTCCAGAAGCCAAGAGGATTCTCCAGCAGAAATTCATTTGTAAGTTCCAACTTTACAATCATAACCCAAATTATATATCATTAAAAAAAGATTTTTAAAGTAAAAATAACATAGTTGGAAAACACATCGCTGAAATTACAGTTATGAAATTGTGGATCACTTCAAGTAAAAATTACTAAAGGAGCGTAACTAACCACTA
>PVKA01032283.1:0-25454 GCA_004027165.1 Ctenomys sociabilis
CCTCTGAGGAGAGCGAGAGACACAGTCCCCAGGCCCTCACCCAAGCCTCTGAGGAGAGCGAGAGACACAGTCCCCAGGCCCTCACCCAAGCCTCTGAGGAGAGAGAAAGACACAGTCCCCAGGTCCTCACCCAAACCTCTGAGGAGAGCAGTGTGCCAAATAGGACTTAGGGGATATTTTGGTGTGAAAAGCCACAACTGGGGTATCTCTAAGGGCAGACCTCCCTTGATTCTAGGAAAACTCCAGTCTTCCTTTTCAAAGCTTCATTCTTTCTGTACCTCATTTCCTGCCCCCACCCCAAGTTAACTGCACCCTGGCGTTAATTTGGAAAAGTCAGCCCCATTGAATGTGATGCCTCATACGTATTTCTTGCTGGGAGAAAGTAGATTTTATAAAGACTCAGCCATGGGGCGAAGGAACCGCTGCTCACAGCGCGTCTCCTTCCCCAGGAGACCGCGCGAGTTGGGAACAGGTGGGGCCGCGCTCGCAGCGCGCTGCTTTGAGACCATCTGGGTGGTCGGCGCTGGAAATGTGACCGGAGCTGGTTATAGAATTCCCTTCGGAGTTGCAGCACGCAACCCGCTCTCACTGGTGTGCAGAGAAGGCCGCTGGCGGGGCGGCCCCGGCTGGGGCGGCCACCTGCGCTCCTGGCTGTGCTTCTGGCTGCGCAGCTCTCGGCTGCGGTGGAGGCGCCGGAGTCGGTTGGGACCCCGGGCGCGCCCGCGTGTGTCGACCAGGCCTCCGTGGATCATCGAGGAGGCCGCCTGCGGTCCGAGACTGTTGCTCGGAAGCTCTAACGGCGGAGCAAGTGATGGTGTCACCCTTCCTGAACTCAGCCGCACTGCGTGTGCCTCTGAGGCCTTGCGTTTCCCCTTTGCCAACAGATGAATTATCGGGCTGTTTTATTTTTGATTCTAATCCTGTCCACTAACACTGCCTTCAGATACTCTAAACCTTCTCGCATGGTGCCAGTGAAAAAGAGGCTGCTTCGGGGTTTGGCGGCTCCGGGCTGGCCAGCCCTTTGCAGGCCGGCGCTCCCTCGCGCTGGGGCCTAGTGGCCCCCGCCGCCTTCCGAGCCGCTCCCTCCGCGGCCTCGTGGATGGTCCCCATCCCACCATGGCTCCACTTGGTTTTCTAACATCACAGTGGTGTAAAAGGGCGTCAGGGAGATGGCTTAGTGGAATAAGCGCTTCCCTGGCAACCAGCACGAGGGCCTGAGTTCAGTCCCCAGTTCTGCAAAAAAAAAAAAAAAAAAAAAAAAAAAAAAAAAAAAAAAAAAAAAAAAAAAAAAAAAAAAACTGCTGTGGAAGCTCTCCAGGCAGCCATTCTGTTTTCCATTTTCAGTACAGTATTCAACAAATTAAGATTTTTGAACACCTTTAAAATAGGCTTTGGTATAGTGTGCCTAAGGAGAGTCACATGAAGAGAAAACTTTCTCTCAGGCTTCCACAGAGCGCAAACTGGTCAAGCAATGGCCGTGACTCATCCACAAGGCTGACACTGACAAGGGAACTACAGAGTGTGGTACAACGTTACAGGATAAACCCTGAGGGTATCTGACTGACCTTATCTGATACAAAAGTTACATTTCTTGTTATATAGGTCTTGTTTTAACTCGGTCTTAACCATCCAGCAGAAAAATATGAAAATGGAGGTATGTAAAGTAAAGTCATATTAACATACTGAGCTGTGAATGGCTCAAGTCAACAACTTCTGTGGATAACCCGCTTCTACTGTGGACTGCTGATCTATGTTGGATTGTTTATATATATATATATATATATATATATATATATATATATATATATATATATATTTAATTTAAAAAATAAAATAGACTGTTTGTTAGGCAAACGTAACTGTTTTGAGCATCTTTAAAGCAACCTGGACTAGGGGGCCGGGGAGATGGCTCAGTGGACTAAGCGCTTCCCTGGCAAAGCCTGGCAAGTGCAAGGGCCTGAGTTCAATCCCCAGTTCCACCAAAAAAAAAAAAAAAAAGCAACCTGAACTAGCATACAGTGTTCTTTAGGTTAAGTGTATTAAATCCATTTCCAATGTGAAGTATTTGCAGTGATGGATTTGTCAGACTGTACCCCCCCCCAGCCTAGATGCATCTGTGCACTGACCTTCAGTGTATGTGTTCACGTCTCCCTCTCTCGGTTCGGCATGTTTTTGGTTTCAGGCATGTCGTCCCTTAGTGCAATGCTGAACAGTTAGCAAGCAATTAAAAGAGAGAAGAGGGAGACAGGTTCTGGTTAGCCAGGCCCAGCAGTCTTCCTGCAGCACTGGTAGCCTATAAGGTGTGGCTGGGGGAGGATCTTGTCCACTGCTGCTTGAGTAGCTGGAAGGCAGAGGCTCTGTGGGGGGCGGGTCCAGAGCTGTCGCTCCAGCCAACTGTGAGCACCACTCCAACCCTATGCTTTTGGGTTCAGAGCCATGCCCTGAGCACACCTTTTTCATGGTCCAGTATAAATGTTCCTGCTGTTCTCTGCTTGAAATTTGCTTTTTTGTTTGTTTGGTTTTTGGTTTTTGTGTGTTTAGGATAGGGTCTATAGGGCCTCACTACGTAGATCGGATTTGTAATAATCCTCCTATTTACAGCCTCCCAAGTTGTGGAATTACAGGTATGCACCACTGCACCCAGTCTCAATTGCTGTCTTAGTGCACCCCAGGGGCAGGGCCAGCACAGCACACTGGGGATCGAACCCCAAACCCCGACCACTGCATCTGCCTAAGTAGGTGCTTTATCTGCTTGTAATTTTTTGAGCAGCTTAACAATCATCTCTTTCCACTTCTAGTCTCTGAGGGGCAATGTCCTCACTCTACAACTACAGAACCAGGTTTCAGAGATTTCAGTAGCTCACCCCAAGAGTCACAGCTCTGGTGCATCCTGAAGCCAAGATTAGAATGAGGGCATTTCAGTCCCAAGAGCCTCTAGGACTTCTGGCTGTCCCCTCCAGAGAGACCTTACTGCCTCGGGTGGATGTGACTGCTGGCTTCTCAGTGGGGCCACGGCAGCTGCTTTGTGAAGAGGGTCTGTACTTCTCGCTCCCTTCTCTGTGGCTGTTCCAGGCTTCATGGCTGGATGCAGCTTCCCAGGGCTACTGTGGGCATCCTTGTCCCCTGTCACTTAGCAAGGCTCTCTCACTGTCTATCTTCTAAGCTGAGCTTTGGAAGGAGGTATTATTTTCCACATTAAAAAAAAAAAAAAAACTACAAAATACCATGAACTTATTATACAAAAGTAAAAATTGTAAAACTTCAGAAGTCACAGAAGTACTCTTCTAACTCCTGTCACTAAATGCAAAGGACAGCAACACCATCCCCTGCCCCTGTGAGGCTGAGGCCACCTTACAGCTGAGTAAGACCCCTCTGTCGTGTGGCTGGGGCAGGCACCCTCTCGCCCACTAGAGCGCCATGCCGGTCACTCTGGAGCGGGCTCGGCCCGGTCAGAAGGACTGGGACCGGCGTCTCCCTCGCACCGCTTCCTCTCTGGGAGACAGGGCGTGTCCTGAGAATGTGAAGAGAAGGTGCTGAGTGAGTGTCAGAGACCCTCGGGACAAAGGGCTGCAGGAACTGAGGCACCTGCCTTCCGATGCAGCTGCGAGGATGGAGAACTTTGGGAACAGGTGGCTTTCAGCTGGAGCGGAATCTTCCCAGTCAGAGAGAAGCCAGCGCGGGCTGAGCGGCTGCCTGAGAGGGTGGGGGAGGAGGCTTGTCAGGAAGGACCGCATGGGGCCTGCAGTGCCCAACGCGAAGCCCTCGGTCAGTTTGAAGCTCTGAAGGGAGAAGTAGCGCTCCTCACTACCTGCGTGGTATCTGTGCCCTGAGGTTCTGCATCCAAGGATTCAATGACAATATTCAGAAAAAGTTGCACCTACACAAAACATGAACAGACCTTTTTCTTGTTATTATTCCCTAAGCAATGTGTAAAACAGCTAGGAAGTGCGATTGAAAACTATGGTGAATGTTTACGTTTTTACTCCAGTGAAAGGCATGTCACCATCCCTCTCGATTCTGACGCCTTCTTCGCGGCTCCTGATGCCCATCGCAGTGCTCTCGGCGCTCTCTGAAGCAGCCCTGGAAGCCCTCTCGGCATTTGATTGCACCGCCCTGACTGCCTCGCATCTTGAGTTGATTCACGGTGTTTACCTCCACGGTTACTCAGACTGTAGGAAGAGCGCACATGGCATGAGCCCGCCTCCCCACTGAGCAGCGCCAGCAGCCGCAGCGGCGGCGTGCACGCACATGTGTGCGTGCATGTGCGCGCGCATGTGCATGTGCGTGGTTAATCGTACTCCATAAAGACACTCATGAAAAAGGACTTCCAGAACTGCTTCAGAAAGTGACAAGAATGATGGGAGCAGGAGTTAGAAGTAAGGGGAAATACTTAGGAGGATTAATGGCGATGTGTCTTTTACTATAACAAACTTCTAAGATTTACACATTCACTGTATATTATCCTACAGTATTGCATAGTGTAGCACTGTGTTCACTAATACAAGCGGTCTAAAGATGGTTTCAACTTCATGGGGCAGTGTGCGGTCTTCGTGTGAGGGACTGAGCGACCCTGGACTCCAGGATGTGGAGGGTCCTGGAACCACGCGCTGGGACGCCGAGGGGCCCCCGAGGGGCCCCTGCACTGGAAGAAGAGCGCCAGCCGTGGAATGGCTGCAGGGCAGAGTCTGAGAGCACGGCGAGCAGGGCCTCTGCAGTCCACAGCTGTGGAGGCGGGGTTATGGCAGTGGTCAGTCATGCTGGGACAGGACAGCCTAAGTGGCTCACAGGAAGCCAGCTGAATTCCTAAGAGCTCAGCACAGACAGCTCCAAAACTGCACCGCATGAGTGAGGCAATCAGTTGGCAGGGCTGTGGCCTTCGCCCATCCTAGCGTGCTGCAGCAACGTGGGGCTGACCGGCCAAGTGGGCCAGAGAGCAAAGCCCCAGAGAGAGGATGGACGGAATCAGAAGAAAACTCAGAACAGCTGCTCAGATTGCGTGTGCAAAACCAGACTTAAACTAAAAGCAAGACAGAAGAATGTGCTTTTGGAAAGGTAAACCAGTTGACTGACCAGTTACCTCACCGTTGTAGTTGCCACCTAGCAGCCCGTGTGGCCACCTGTGGGCCCCCTGAGCTACTATGCAGTGGCCTGCGAGCTCCAAGGGCTGTGTC
Source organism: Ctenomys sociabilis (assembly GCA_004027165.1). Lineage (NCBI taxonomy): Eukaryota > Metazoa > Chordata > Mammalia > Rodentia > Ctenomyidae > Ctenomys > Ctenomys sociabilis. The sequence goes on from PVKA01032283.1 coordinate 5,172, forward strand.
AAGCCAGCAGCATCCAGTGTGAGTCTGAGCCCGGAGTGGAGGCGCGTATGAAGCCTCCGAAAGCAGCCTGTGCACAGCCAGTGAGGGCCTGCATCTCCTGGTCCTCTGCACACGAGCTCCCAGATCCAGCCCTCCAGGAGCGCCTTCCAAGGGCAGAGCAGCCGTGGTGTGCCACCTGCTATGGGTCCTGTGGCCACCACAGCTGTGTGCAACGCTGCTTTCTAAAAAGTCCCCATAGGCTGAAAGGCTCCCCCAGGGGTTCTGCTGAATAGGGGGTGGTGTGAGTGTGTGTTGTGCTTGCGCGTGCACATGCACAGAGACATCTCCACAAAAAAGTAGCTGCAGGGAAAGTGCTGCCCCTCCACAGTAGCACAGCCCAGGGGTGGAAGCAGGACATGGCCGCCCGCCCAGAGTCCACCAGCATTCAGCCACACTGGGGGCACCAAGGAGGGGCAGGAAGGGCCTCCTCCCCTGCTCTGGGACCCTCGGGACCTATCATAACCACCCATCGTCCTCCAGGAATTCCACAGGCTTGAGAGCTTTCTAAGGATACATTGAGACCTAGCAGATAGACACTGGCGAGCTCAGAAAACGCCTTCTGGACATACCTGACTGACGTATTTTGTTGCTGTTGTATTTTGTCTTTTAAAAAAAGGATAGGAAAATGCAGCATAACATCTAGAAAGGAAGTGTCTCTCCAAGCAGTGTGCTGTATCTTGTTTGTCTTAACATAATAAAACATCGTGCTTGGCAGGGGAGAGAGCGGAAGCAAGGAGAACAATTAAATGCTTGTTCCATAATGCTAGGTCATTATTGTTCACAGCTGTGTAGGTAGATTGAAAACTGATCTAATGTAACAATAATGTAATTGATGTAATTAATAACTAGACATTGTATTTAAAAGGACATTAAATATGGTAATAATTAAGAAATTTTATGTCATATGAATCAAATCATAATGGCTTGAAATGCAAAATAAAATGTTTTTAAAATAAATATATTAGAAGGCAAACATATTCATATATGCAACTCCAATGCAGTAATAACTCCAGGCAAATATCACTTATTATTAGACTGTAATAATAATTAGACTGTCTTATCAGACTTTCAGGTTGGGTTGCATAAATTTTTTTGAGGTATTTGGGAGAGAAATAAATATCTTTCCAACACAGTGAGTGAAAAAGAAGTCAAGTCCGCAGCCCATGGGGCTGGCCCAACCCGGCCCTGACTGCTGCAGCCTCTCTGCGACCCCCTCAACCCCCCTCCGCCTTGCCCCAGGCAGCCTGCTCTCTGCTGTCATCTTCCTTCTGCCCCAAGCGGGGCCCCAGTCAGGTCCCCTGTGGATGACCCTCAGCCCTCGCTCACAGTATGCAAGTGTGTGTTGATTTGTAGGGTCGTGCAGCCAGCATCCCCCTCAAGTTCCAGAAAGTTGGGGGCTCGGCACACAATAGCTGTTCAAAGAACAGTCCCTGAATTGGATTTGTAGAGACAGTACAGAAAAGAAGAAAGAAAACTTGGGTTTTAAGGAGTTATTGGTTGTAATGGAAGCTAGAAAAACTAAGAATCATCAAATGTGAAAATCTTGGATATATATGGTGTGTGTGTGCATATGTGTCGCAATCCTGGTAAAAACCCATACTTAGCATTTACAGATGTCAGGATTCAAAACCAGATTTCTAATCAATAATGTCAAAACCTCTGTGAGTCATGTTTTTCATAGTTTGTTTTTCATTATAACCCAAAACTTATATACTATGTGGAATAGGCTGCCTACTTTCTGACATAATCAAGAAAGAAATTATATTGTTCAGTTAAACATTCTGATCAGTACCATCCTATTGCACACTCCAGCTCGTATAATCCACGTTTCATGACTCTGATTACTACCTACTGCATTTAACTCAAAAGCACACGTGTTTTAATATAACTACTACTGTGGTAGTAAAGATTTTGGGGGACTTTAACCAGCAATTTACCTTTGAGCAATGCAGAAATCTGGTATTTGTTAGCACTGAAATCCTTGCCACAGAAAACTAAGGTGAGCTAGGTGATGCTGTCATAGGTACAGCGTCCTGCAATAATCCCAAATTCTTTGAGCTCACAGCCAATTCATTCTAAAAGGCAGGAAGAGAGTGCTGCTGCATTCTACTAAGAAATGCACATAGCTGCCAAACTCTGGGTGTGAGCTTGTGCCTGTCAAAATCCTTAGCTTATCTATGTTTTTACTTTCAGTTTTAAACGTTTGCTTTTCAGAAAATGTGTTTGAGATCATTTTCTGGATTATGGCTAGTATTACCATTTTTTAAATACAGTGCTCACATTTTCCTGTCTTGGTGAACATCAGTGGGGTTTGCGGCATTCCTCTGTGGCCCGACGTGACTACCCTCACTGTGCAGCCAAAGAAGCGGAGGTGTGAAGCTATTTCTCCATATTTTCTAAGGTTGCCCCGGAGCAGGCAGGCAGGGAGCCTGAGACAGAAAAAAGCTGCATCCTCACTGAAAACAACTTTGTGCGTCTTGGTCTGGGAAGGTGGGCTGCCCAGACAGCACCGGCTCTGCACACCTGCCTGCAGCTAACAAAGAGGCCTCTGTGGCAGTGTGCCTGCAGGTGGAGGGCGTCGCACGGGGTGTGTCAGCCGCAGTTCTTGGAGTGTGTGCTGGAGGTGGACGAGCTGGTCAGCTGCTCCAGCCCCTCAGCCTTCTGTTCCAGAACAGCCGTGCATGAAAAGTATTTAACGTGTTTACCTTTCTTTTCTTCTTTGTGTCCTTACAGATCTATGCGGTTAGATCAGTAGTTCCCAACAAGAGCAATAATGAAATAGTCCTGGTGCTACAGCAGTTTGAGTTCAATGTGGACAAAGCTGTGCAGGCCTTTGTGGACGGTGGGTATGCCCATTCCTGGACGCTGAAGGCATTGGCTAGGCAGTCCATGCCTAGGGCTTCTCGGATTGGAGGGTGGCTTTTAAGTGAATTGAATATCAATTTGCTGCTAGTGCTTTGATTCTCATAAAAATATGCCAGGCTTGAAGGGCGCATCGACATATTCCATAGGAGTAGAATCTGGGTGTCCTTTCTACAGTCAGCAAGGTTCTAAAGGTGAGTGAGTATACAGAGATTACTGCCTAATGCGACAGAGGCCCAGCTCCCAGCCCTTCCTGTTTGATCTTACACGTACCCTTCACTTGCGGGCACCATGCACCTAGAGGGCAGGGGCCTCACGCTGACCTGGAAGGCTTTCCCACCCTTCCCAACAAAGGGATTCTCAGCTTTGTGATAGGAATCTTGAATTCAGACTATCTGTTCATCTTTTCCTACTTTAAAACCTTTTTGTTTCTGGGGGGAAAAAAAGTTTTTGTTTTGTTTTTGCTTGTTTTTGAATAGTCCATTGCCAGGGTGTTCTAGAACCTAAAGTCTCAGTTGTATGTTTGTCCTGTAATTTCACAGCTCAAGCCTTAGATTTTCTGTGCGTTATAGGGAAGTCTCCTCCCTACACAAATTAAACAAGTTTCAGCTGTGAACAAAGACCCTTTGCGCACCCTCTGCTCCTAGGTCCTCTGTGCAGGTACAAGTTTCTATTCTGTAAGTATGCATTCGTTACTCAGGTCTCAGGAGTGAGGCCGGAGCACGGGCATGACACACACTTCCCGGCTGCAGCCTGAGATGCTTTGCTGAAGTGAGTGGGATCTGCTAATTTTCCTAGGAGTAAAAAGGCCTTCTTGAGTTTCTGCAAATAAAATACATTGCAGGGCAAGATCCCAGATCCAAGCAGCTGTCCACTGGTATCAGCAGTCGAGGTATAGGGCTGTAACAGAACTGGCCAATAGCCATCCTTCAGAATAGACCTGCAAGGAAGCCTGCCATACAGGACCTTTCTCAGTTTCCCCTTCTCCATAAACTAACAGAGGTAGAAGCACTACCACTTAGAAACAAGCAGCAGGACGTGTAATGTTGATATGGCTTTGGAGCACCAAGTATAGTTTGTCTCAAAAAAAGTTTTGCCAATGCATACATCCTGGCTCTGATAAATCCGTTTCTCAGGTTTCTCCTGCCCACATCACTGTATGGAAAAAAGCTCAGCACAGGAAGGGGGCTCCTCCCTGCCCCTAAGGACTCCTCCCTTGCTCCTCCCTGCCCCTGGGGCTGAGCCGCCCTGTGAAATCTGATGGGAGGCACAGACCCAGTGAGGTCAGTGGGCATCCCCAGGTCTGTCCCCATCTAAATGGAGCATCTTGGCCTTCTTGAACTGTCCCATTCACCCTGTCTCTGGGAGACTGACCTCATGTCCTGGTTGAGAACCTACAGGAAAAGGTTTTTAAAAGCCACTGAGAGGTGAAACTATTAGTCACATGAGGCATATTTAAAGCACTATTTCCAAGTGGTATTTAAAAATTCTAAATAAGAAGTTCAGTGAAATCAAAATATAATAGCTATAGTTTCAAAGTCTTTTATAAATATGGGTATTTCTTCCACAAAATTACTCTTGACCTATCATCCAAATTACAAATAGAATTCATGTCACATATGAAAATTAGAAAATAATTGAATATTACAACTGCAAAAACAGTAAGCAACTCCCCTTCTTCTGATTAAAAAAAAATAGCATTTAACAATTTTTCAAATTCAGTCTTACATATGAAAGAAAGCTTGGCTATAAGAGTAATCCTAGTGATTATACTGGAGTGACTTACACAAAACTGCATGGTACTGGGTGTTGCCGTGCAGCTCAGTCTTGTAGTGATCTTACTATCTCAGCCTCCACAAGGCTGGGATTATAGGCATGCACCACCACACCTGGTCTCAGTGGCCAGCCCAGCATGTCCAGAGTTCCAGGACCAGCATGGCATCCAGTACCAGGAATCAAACCTGAGTCCTTGCTCTTGCTAGGCAGGTGCTTACACCACCGAGCTATCTCCCCCATCCGGAAATGAGCTCTTACAGCTCTTCAAGAGGGAAATCCTGTGAACTGTTAATTCTCTGAGCAAATTAAAGAACAATGCAAGACCATACGAGGCTGCATAACACTGACAACTCACTTGAGCTGTTCTCTTCAAAGTACCTGTTGATATAAAAATAAGTAATATGCTCATTCCAGGTGACTTTTTATCAGAATTGCCTCCAACACAGTTGGAAGAAATGGAGTTGGTTGTGCTGTGTGGAAACGGTGTCACTGGCCAGTACTAAAATATCTCTCTTAAAACTGTGGCTGTGGCTGTCTCAGGCCCCTGACTCCGTGCAGTTTCCTGCGTGGGTATGAATGCGATGGGTGGAACATGGGGCCCCATTTTCCTCACTGGCTCCAGCATGGAAGCCTGGAGAAGACCACACTGAGCAGAAGCCGTGGCGGACCCGCCCTCCTCACCCCCCCACCCCCCCACCCCCGCAGGCAGGGCACAGGAAGACATGCAGGCAGGAGCACCCATGGAGTGCGGACTCCTGGCCAGTCATATTCAGTCCCTTGTCTGGTTGAGAGGTTTGTAGGTGTTTTTGTCCATATATCAAATAAAATTTTAATTCTACCATGGCAGTGAAGCTGTCAGAAAATTCTCAAGATATATTTCATTTTCCCTAAGACAATATAATGATAAAAAGTAAGCTTCATGTAGTAGAGCTTAATATTTTGATGAAACCAAGATTGTGCGGTGAATTAAATGAAAATCTGAGAAACAAGAAATGAAACTGGCATTTTTATTAAGGTAGGATGTATCAAAACAGATGAAAGAGCCAAAAAGAAAATTGCTCCTAAGATGGGAAGGCAGAGATGAATTCCTCGTGGCATTTTATTATGTGGTATTTGTTGAAGTTTTTTGTCTTTATTTAGGCAGTGCAATTCAAGTGCTGAAAGAATGGAATATGACGGGAAAAAAGAAGGTAAGAGGAATAAAGATTGTGAAGTAACATTTTCAGTTGAGCCCTCATAGTTGCCACAAAGATACCGACTCGCGCTTCTTCAGATTCCCTGTGGACACCCAGACAGCAGCTCCACGTAGGGCTTCCGAGACCCGGCTGCCCTCGCTGTGAATGTCTCGCCTTCGTCCATGCCACTGGCCACAGGCAGGCTCAGCAAGTCCCAGAGCTGCATGTCCTTGTCAGGGGTGGGATCCCAGCCAGAGGATCCAGAGCGCCCATGAGCCAGGGAGCCTCAGTGAGTGCTCAGACAGCTCTGAGAGTACTCTCATGAGTGCTCGGGGAAAGAACTGGTTGAAGGCCACCCTGAGATGGACTTCCTGGCCAGACGCAGTAGGTCTTTAGTAAAAGAAGACAGAAAATGCCTTCAGTGCTGGGGCACCTCTCTGAGGATGAGGGACAGGGTGTTCTCTGACCCTTTAGGTGACAGCATTTCCCTTGCCGTCTGGTCCCGAGGAGACACTGTGACAGGTGGCAGGGGCTGCAATGGTGTCCCAACGCCTGTTCTGCTTGTCCGGGGAGGAGCACACCAGCAACCCATGAGTCCCCAAAGGTGTGATCATGTGCCTGTGAGGAGGCTCCCAGCGCACAGAAGGGAGCGAGCAATCACGCAGTCCCGAGATCGCTGGAGTCATCTCTGCACCTTTTGTTCTCCTCCTGATTTCATGTACAATGAAAAGAATTAGGAGATTTTTCACATCTTTGTGTGCCACCACTTTGACAACCTCCGCTTGTCTTTAATCACAGCTTAGGCTTCTGTGCAAGATGGGGATGATTTGCAAGTGATTGAAAGGCAGTATTTATCTTTACATGGAAAAAATTCAGATGTGTGGTTGGGTTTTACATTTCTCTGATGAAAAGAGGAAAAGCGGGCAGCAGCTGCAGACCCGAGTCCTGGCTGCGCCTCCCTCTGGAGCAGCCATGGCAAACCTTTCAGAGCTTTCGGCGATGCCCACAGCCTGCCATGGCATGCATGCTGTGGCCCTGCACCCTGCAGGAGCCTCCCGAACAGGACTCCCAGGTGACCAGCTGCTGGGCAGTGGGAGAACAGGTGCCAATGGTCCTGTCCAGCCCTCGGTGCACATCCCTAGCCAGAGCAGAGCGCAGCTTCAGGAGGAAAGGGAGGAAAGTAGAGAGCAGGAAACTTCCCAGCTCCGGGTGCCTAAGAGCAGACCCAGCTGGGCCCGAGGGGGCAGGGCCTCCTTACGGGTCAGTGGTGAGGCTGGTAGGGCACCAACTGGAGACACCACCAGAGCCCCACAAAGCGAGCTAGCACAGGGTCAGGGCCACATGCTCCTGGTGTCGCGGGAGCTCGGTGTACTCAGCACAGGACAGTAGGAGAGCTGCGGTGAGACCTGTCAGGTTCTAACGCTGTGGCCCGGCGGCACGCTGTTTCACAGGAAGTGCTGTGCAGTGAGCAACGCTGTCTGGGCAGCCACAGAAGCATGCGGGACCTGGCTGCACAGCCCCAGCATAGGAGGCCGCAGGTCCTCAGGGCATCAACTATGCCAGCGTCTGCTCAGCCTCAACACCCACCAGTGACCGCAGAGCCTGGGGCTGCCTGCGGCCTGCTCACCAGTGGCAGCCATTTCAGGGGTGGCCTGGTCGTGCGACCTGTCTCACAGGTGCCACCTGCTCGCCGGGGACCTCTCTTTCTCCAGCCTTTCTCCGCCAGCTCTGGCCTTCCTGCATGTCAGAGCCTGAGTGCCCACCCCACCACCTCTTAAGGAGCTCGCTGCATGTGGTGGTACACAGCACTTGGGGGACTGGGGCAGGAACACTGCCGTGGGCTCAAGGCCAGTCTAAGCTACCTGGCAAGTTCAAGGCCAGCCTGAACTGCATAGAGAGATCCTGCCACAAAACAAAAATGAGCAGGACCCTCAGGACTCCCACGACTGCACTCAAGTTCCCCAGAGCTGTTACCACAAGATTTTGCTGTGTTACCATTCATACGTCAGACTCTTGAGTAGAAAGAAAGTGTTTAAGTCAATTTGGGTGGTTGATAAATATGCAGGCTTTTTAACCCATCCTATGAAAAAAGCTAGAGCCAAAAAAGATTATCTTATTCTCAAATCTCTAGTCCATCTTATATTTCAAGGCTCTAGGCTGAATAGCATTATTTTTCTCATTTGCTTCTCTCCTTAGAATAATAAAAGAAAAAGAAGCAAGTCCAAGCAGCATCAAGGCAGCAAAGATGCTAAGGACCAGGCAGAGAGGCCAGAGACGGGGCCTGTGCAGCCCCAGGCCCCCGTGCAGAACGGCCTGGCCGCAGGCTGCGAGAAGGACGGCTCATCCACAGACTCAGCTGGCGAGAAGCCGGCCCTGTCCTCCCGGCAGAAGAAGATCTCCATCCTGGAGGAGCCCCCCAAGGTACTCCGCGGGCTTGCAGGTGAGTCGGGGAAGAGTGGGGAGCCATGCGGGAGCCATGCATCTTCCAAGGCGGGATGCAACACACAGCACAGGGCAAGGCTGGGGGCTGCACAGTGCGTCTACCCTGGGGATGTTGCTTTTCGGGACCAGCAGAAATGTGAATTCTAACTCTGAAAGGTATTCCTGCCAGACAATTTTAGTTTTGCTGGAATAAATTGGCAACAAAAAGAAACATTACTGTTTTCTTTTAGAAAGGGTAGGGCTTGTTCTTTGAACTCCTGGTGATTTTTATATGATACATCGAACATAATCAGCTGGCATTAGAAGCAGGACTGTCAGTTATTGGTGTTCCAGCCGTGAGCTGAGCTCTGCGGGCTGCTGCTCGACACACACTAACCTTTGCCTCCTTGCCTCAGTCCTGGTCTAAGTCAGTAACACAATATCGCAGTTGCAGTATTGCACAGAGAAGTTTAGCTGCTCACTTTTTCCAGCCTAGGGTGACCACAAGGGTGGGGCCCACATTACTCCCTAGCACGCCCAGGCTGACCACTAACCCTGCCACACTGCTGACAGTAGCCCGTGCTCACTCCTTCTGATGGAGCTCCAGGGCCAGTCACCGGACGGACCTCCAGTCACCACAGGGCCAGGGATGAGGCTTCCTACTAGGAATTTAGGGAGCAGGTTCAAACCGTAGGACACAGCTGCACAGGTACATGGCAGACCACTGGCTATTATGACTGTCTGACTGCATGCCCCCTTTTTTAAAAATTTTTATATTTGGTACTGGGTCTCACTACGTAGCTCATACTCATAGTGATCCTCCTGTTTTCAGTCTCCCCAGTGCTGAGATTGCAGGGGTGTGCCACCTCGCCCCGATTCGGTCACTCAGCACACCCCAGGGGCAGGGCTGGTGTAGCATGTGGGTCTGTGGATCGAGCCCTGGCCCCAGCATTTGCCAAAACAGGCGCTTAGTCTGAGCTATCTCACCATTCCCCATGCCACATTTTTATAACAAATCATAGTTTGTACATAACCTGTCTAGAAATAGAATCTCAGTGGAATATAAGGTCTACAGAAATAACTGAACTAGAAGGCCTGAGAAGTGGTCAAATGTTCACATCCACTTGTACAGAATCACCTTGCTTTTAGAAGAGGTAGACAGTATTTGTATGCATTAAGTGGAGAAGCCATCACTAAGTGTGTGTGCGTGTGTGTGCACGTGTGGGTGTGTGTATGCGCGTGTGTGTAGTCTCTGGGAATGCAAGAATATAATTCAGACTGAGGAGTGCCAAGTGCCGGCCCCCCTGGCTGGGTCTACTGTACAGTTGCCATGGCTTCTTTTACTTGGTGCAAGACTCTTGGTTACAGACACCCTAAAATGCCATCTCTCATTTAATTTCCCCAGGAATTATATCCTGGAAGCAAGTAGTAAAATTGTCCAGGCTCCTATGATTTAAAAAAAGAAAAAAAGCTGGGGTGGTGGCACTCACCTGTAATCCCATTGCTCCTGAGGGTGAGGCAGGAGGATCCAGGAGTTTGAGGCCAGCCTAAAGCCTGAACTGTGTAGTGAAACCCTGTCTCAAAATACCAAAAAAAAAAAAAAAAAAAAAAAAAAAAATCAGCAATGGTACACGTCCAGGAGTACAGGAGCATGTATGGGACGCACGGTCGTTATGCAAGATGTGCTCCCGTAATGTGGCATCAGCACAGTCAAATGTCCACGTCGCCCTCAGCTTCAGAGGCCCCTCAGTGAAAGCCCTGAACCCACTGATTCCCAAGTTTCTCTGCAGCTACGGCATCCTGCGTTCATTGAGTGACTGCTAGGCCTTCCCTGCTCTTCGGGCACCGCAGATGGCACAGCTAAGTGAGGAAGACACGGTGGCCCAGGCCCAGGAGCAACACCTGGGTTTGCACCCAGGTCGTGCCAGAGTGCCTTTCCCACCCGGCCTCCTAGCAGCAGGTTCAGGTCCTTATGCGCCCCCCGCAGATCTGCTCTACATGCACGAGGCTTTGGGGGCCAGTGCCATGGAAGGCACACAGCACACGGGCATCAGCTGGAGAGCTCAGTGCGAGAGCAGACGGCGCCCAGAGGAAAGCACATGGTGACGGGCCGGGTGGTCGGCACCTAGCAGGGAAGCAAATTGTGCCAAAGCAGACAGGGTGCCGCTGAGTCAGCAGCAGGAGAGTGCCAAGGGCCACCTACCCTGGAGACCAAAGGAGCCAGCCGAGGTTGAGATTCTGGAGCTCCCTGAAGGGCACTGTGCAAGCCCGACTGCGCGGTGTCCAGAGAAGCAGGCGTGAGCCTTCTGGCTCCACTTTGGCAACAGGCAGTTGTTCCATGGGACTCCTCCCAGCGGACCTTCGGTCTTCAGCAAGCCCACTCAGCCGCACCCAGAAACTACACTGGTCCCGTGCCCAGGGCCCACCTTACTGCAGCTGACACCCCGAACGTCCCAGGTACCACCACAGGGGCAGGGACTCAGGAAGGAGGTATAAACTGAGCACACCGATGGACACGCTGGGAAGTTCTCGGGTGCTCGTACAGCACTGATTTTCTTCCAGAAACATCTCCCAACAATTAAACTAAAAGTGCTGTAATTCGGCACTCAGTTACTACATGACAGTAAACAGTGACCAAAAAAACCTATTTCATTTTTAATCTACATTCCCTAGGAATTTTTAATTCAATTTTTAATATGCTTGCAATTTTGACAATGTTTTGATTTATAGTCAGGAACAGAGGAAGAAATTAAATAATCAAGTGACAAATTCCCACCTTGTTATTGCTTTCACATGAATTATTCCAAAATCTAATTACTCAAGTTGCTGTTTCAGTATCAGTCATAAACTAGCACATCTATTTGTTCATTTACATATAATTTATGCCTCCTTCTAAAACAATTTCAGCACCTCTGTCAAGTGCACAACTGAGGGGGAGGAAGCACTGCACCTCTCCGTTGGTGGCTGCCTGGCCAGCGAGGGGCCTGCCTGCTGGCGCGGCGACTGCCGGAGAGCTCCTGGGGGGCTTTTGTGAGCCCAAGGCCCAGCCCTGGGAGTTCCTGGTGTACCAGGGGCCCAGCCTGTGTTCCTTGCATTTGTGGGTTCAGCTGAAGGCCTTAGCTGCTCATGTCTCTGGCCAAGTACAGATTGCGACACTTCCTGTAAACTTTACTATTAAAGAATAAAGGTTATTAATGAAAGTTATTAGATGCTCTTGCAAAAGGAAGAGGATCTTCCTGGGTGACCCTGAGCTTCATTAGCAGCCTGCATGTTACAATCATAGATCATAAAATGAGTTTGTATCCCCCAAGGATAGTGTAGTTCATCCAGCATGGATGGCAGACCTGTTACATGGCTTCCAAGTGCTTCTGCAACTTACAGGAGACCCCGAGGCCTCCACCAGACAGCTCACAGGTGAGCACAGGCAGCACGCAGCGCCCAGGCATGTTGCGTAGAACGCTGGCACTGGGAAACAACTTAGAGCCCAGACCGTCTCCTCCCCAACAGCCAAGACGGGCTCACTGTTGGAAGCCAAGGAAAGAGCTGTCTTTGTTACTACTGCAGAAGCCTGATTCAGATTCGTGGAGTTTGTGTGGACATACAGAGTAGCTGCTAAACCCCAGGCTCCCCAACCCTTGAAAAACGTATAGCTGCAGAGCTAGAGAGGCAGCTGTGATAGCTGTGTAGTGCCATTCAGTGACACGCGAACGAACGGAAGTCTCCAGGCACCCGGAGTGGGGCCTTATCAGGCCCTCGAGTAGGAAAACTGGCTGTGCAGGTGCCTGGTGCCGCTGGCCGGAGGCCTGTGCAGGAGCTTGTTTTATCTTCTTATGACACCTTGACTTTGAGGATCTCTCCTTTTAAAAGTCTCAAGCAGCATCATTATTCTGGCAGAGGAGAAATCAGCATGAAGACAGATGCAGGTGGCTTCGGGGTGTGAGTGTGACCCCTGCGTGAGAAGGTGCCGCCAGTGAGCACCACCTCAGGCTGGGAACTGATCCCTGGGAGGGGGACAGTGAGGGCTCTGGCCGACGGCTTGGGAGCCCTGGAGTTCTCTTCTGAATGTCAGAATTTTTAATAACAGCTCAAAGTGAATTTCGACACAGTCCAGTGAAATCATCCTGTGTTCAGATACTAAGGCAAGCAGGCAGGAGCAGATCAACATTTATTTTTACCAAAAGAACTGCCACAGATACTGCTGTCCTTTCGGGCCCCATCTACATAGCTAAAGTACCCTTTAAGCCACTTTGAGTTGCTCTTGGGCTGTGAAATTTGGGTCCTGCCTCATGTAGACTGACAGGAACGCCACTTCCTTCCTCCTTGTGTGGGATTCAGCTCCCTCAGATGGGAACGGGGCTGCCAACACCACCAGCTTCGTCGTGGCCCCCGCAGCCAGCTGCACCCCTCCTTCCCGCGCCTGCTCCTGTGAAGCCCGAAGTGGCTGGGCCTCAGTGTGGCCGCCCCACACACGTCTGCTGGCCCCCACGTTGCTCTGCAGGTTGACGCGACAGGCCAGGGCAGCACGGCCCTCCTCCCCACGCAGAGCAAGCTCTGGTTTCCCACAGAGCTGCTTTGCCCTCTTGAAGCCAAGTGGACCCACCGGGAGAGAGAGGATCCCTTGTGGAGCACGCTGGTCGCCTCTCATTTGTGCTTTCTGTGAAACAACAAAATCAAGCAGCCGGCCTCCCTTCACAGTGTTCTCATGGTACGGGGTTTCCAAGCGCACTGCTTCATGCTGCTGTCTGCTCCACCCTGAGGTGATCCTCACGCCTCTGTGGCCCCCCAGTGGACCAGAGGGTTAGAAATAACTGCCAGGGCACTGAAGGGTGTGCTCAGGGCTTCAGCAACGTCCAACTCAATACCCGCCCATGAGCAAGAGATGTGTTTGGATTCTGACCAAGGTCTTCCTGGGCCACCACAGAAATGTCCTCAGCATCTTGTTCTCTACGGGGAGCAAGCTGTAAAGTTTTGCCCCTAGGAAGTTCATCGTGTTTGAGGCAAGTGTGGAAAAGAGATAACAGGGCAGGATACTGACGGGGCACCGAGACATCACAGACACGTCACGAGGAACGTGGAGGAGCCTGTGGTGGGGTGCGGCGGCGTCCAGTGAAGGCAGTGAGCTCTGCGGACCTCTGCCCAGAGCCGCCTGGTGACAAGCAGTCCAGGCACCTCCTCCTTGAAAATTATAACCAGAGCTTTGAACTATTTTAAGAATTAAAGATATGCCCCCAATTTAGAAGCACTCGACTTGGGAACTTTCCCAGCATATGTAGGATTCACTGAGTCGGTGGGATTATGAGGGAATCTGACAAGAGACACTCTCCCAGAGTGGAACTTGGCTGTGAGTCGGAGACCACGCCTGTACACATTAACATGTGTGAATGATGTTAACATGTGTGAACATATATCGGAGGCATGATCTCACAGCACACGGCTACTCTCTTCACACCTCTTCGGTTCTTATTTAGCTCCTAAATCCCTGGCACATGTGTCTGCCTGCTGCAGCTAGAGTGGCAGGGGCAAGGCCTAGACAACACAGGGTTCAGTGGACACACGGGCCCTCTGGGTGTGCATGTGAAGCCTCAAGGCACGCCTTCCCCTCGGGAGCCACCTGCCATGTGGAGTCTGGACAGCTCCTCGCCTCCTCCTGCCACCCGCAGTCAGCCTGGAGATTTCTGCTACAGGCCAACTCCAATGCACAGACCATGCACAGACCAAGGGCTTTCAGAAAACACTGGAGTCTTTGAACAAAGGCTTAAAGCATTCTGCTAATGTGAGAATTTAACCTGATTTTCAGGGAAATAACACAGAGGTGGGCACTTAGCAATTAGCATGCCCACCCTGTGTCATTGACAGTTTAATCTACTGTCTATCAACTGTGATCTTTTAATATAAATAAGTCTATGAAAGTGCTGGTGACACACAAGATCTTGTCAAGACAGAGTAAACAATGCTAGGAGCTGTGCTTCTGGTTGGAGAATCCAGCTTTAATGTCTGCACTGCTTGGGTGTCACTGGATTTGAATGAAATAATAAATAACATCTGTCTGTATTTGATGAATGGTGAAAAGGCAGCCCTGACGCTGTGTCGGAATCAGCTGTCCCTGCAGTCTCTGTTCCAAGCATGTCAACTACCTGCATTGCCCGTTAGTGGCCTGTCACACGAGGGACAGAGGAGAAGGAAGCTCGAGAGGCCGAGTGTGCATCCTGACGGCAGCAGGGCCTGCCAGGCCTCATCTCTGGACTCGTGTGTGTCTCCAGAGTGGCCATATTCGTTGTCCCAGGCCTTCCTCTCAGGTTCCCACTCATCAACTTGTTCCCTGCGGCTTGAAGCCCATCTCCAGCAGCTGTCTCATTAAGCATATCGCTAGCCTCATACATTTTTTATTTTCTTTAGTTGGTACGTCACCAGCCCTTTTTTATTTTTATTTTTTAATTTTGAAACAGAGTCTCACTTACATTGCTAAATTGCCTGGGCTGGACTCACAATTGTCCTGCCTCAGCCTCCCAGAATGCTAGGAATACAGACTGTTGCCATCATGGGTGTGGCCTCCATGCTGTGAGTCTGCATACTCCTTTCCCTCCAAATCCTTCTCTGTCAGCAGCCTCACAAGAGCAGACCAACCTCAGATGATCAAGAGCAGGCGTCCTTTCCTGGCCCACACCCTGGTCTGCCACTGTGCCCCGCCTTACCTCATTCATACAGAGAATTACAGAGTTTAGCTTCTGGTGTTAGATCACTTTATCCACACGATGAAATTTGGAAATTCAGTAAGTAAGAGCAAAAAGTTCTGCCTCACAAAAACAACTGTTAAATTTCATTTCAGATTTTTTTAAACATGCAAATATGCCTTTTTCGAAACCTATATCATACAGCAAGTGAAGTTTTGTACTTGCTTGTTGTTTAAAAGTTCCAAGCTCTGAAAGGTCTAGTCTCACTTTGTTTCATTGTAAAGCTAATTAGTAAGGACATGGGTCATTTTTAAGAAGTTCGATTTCCATTTGCAGTTCTTCTTTTGTAAATATTTAAGAACACTAAGATCATTACCAAAGAGGTACCACTTACATCATATCCATTATAAAATACTAGTATGGTTACCTAAGTACGTTTAAGAGAATGGCAATATGCTTTTTAAATATCACAGACATTAGGAATTCTGGACCTAATTCTAACGCAACAAAGCTGTAATTTGCTTTTGATCAATTTGTCACAAAGAACTATGTATAATACTTGAATTAATCATGCTCAGCTGCTGTGACTTACTGAACTCGTGTGTACACAGGCCACGCAGCCGTCTTCGTGGCTGAAGTAACCGTTTCGGGACTTCGCCAGCCTAATCCAGCCTTAGAGCTGCGTTCTGTCCTCTCCAGGCCTGTTAGGAGAACCTGTAATCCCAGCCCATGTACTCCTGCGCGGCACAGCTCGTGTTCTGCTGTGCAAAGCAGTTAAGTCGCAGGCCACTAGAGCGTGTAAACCCGCAGCCCAGCCCGGGAGGTCACGGGCGGAAGAACGCGGAGTCCGCCCTGGGTGCAAACGGACGACCAACCGGACAGTAAGGACTTGGCAAAGCTCGAGAGATTCCCAGGAGGAACACAGGCACGAGTCTGCACCTTTATCACGAGCCCCGTGGAGTGATTACATTACAAGGATGTTTCCTTTTAGCAGTCTACGTTCAGTGCGCAGCAATTTCCAGCCTCTGGGGGTCGGCGCCTGCGTGGAACACGTCTGCAGGCCTGCCCCCCACTGTCCCTCCTGTCCCTCCCTCTCTTGGTCCCAGTCCCATCGTTTCCTGTTTCCTGTCCTGCATTTCTCACCTTGCTCTGTTGGGTTTGTACGTTTGGGTGTCCCGTTGGAAAATCCGAGGGAGGCGTAAGCTTGGACTGACATTTCACTGAGCACTTCGGCCTCAGACAGGAAGCAACACAGATGGACCAAAAGGGCTGGGTGGCTTGTCACCTCCACGACAGCCCTACAAGTGCAAGAGCTTTCAAATTTTTAGAATAAACTCAAAATGATACATATAATGACATAATATCAATAATTACAAAAACTATAAATGGACTTAAAATTCCAGGTGAAAATTAGAGATTGACAGACAGACTAGATGACAAAAAATAAAAAATCAAAAGACTTTGTGTTTATCCATAACTATAAAGACAGAGACAGGCCAAGGGGTGAAGTGCATAGGGCCACAGCAATGGACAAGGAGTTAGGGGAGTGAGTCAGGTGGTTGTCTGCAGCATCGGTAAGTATTTTTATTAAAAAGAAGGTTCAAGAAAAAGTTAGACTCAACCTATAATCCCAGCATGTTTGGGAGGCTGAGGCAGGAGGACTGCCACGAGTTTGAAGCCAGCCTATGCTGCATAGAGTGCAAGGGCAGCAGCCTAAACATAACAAGACCCTGTCTCAAGAGGAAAGCAAAAAAGTTCAAAATCATGTAAGCTGGGAGCCATTTTTAGATATGTGGAAGATGATTAAATTAAAATGTATACAGCCATTCATGGTAGCAGATACCTATAATTCTAGTGTTCTGGGAAGCTGAGGCAGGAGGATCCCAAGGTCCAGTGCTTAGTGAGACACTGCCTCCACATCACAAAGGCCTGGTGATGTGTCTTAGTGTAAAGGCCCAGGGTCTTCATGATACTTTTATAACATCTTTTATATCATAAAGCTTTTATTGAAATCAGCGCAGATTGGCTCTTCCCAAAGATAGCATTTTCTCACCAAGATATGACCAATTTGGGGGGCCTGCCCATTAGCTCAATTGTTTAAGTGACGTCTTAAAGTAATCAGGATGCTGTGGTTCGATCCCCAGATCCTCAGGCCATACCAGACCTGCCCAAGGCATCCTGAGCCAGCCAAAAAAATGTTTTAAAAATGACCAATTCGGCTCAAATATAGTACTTGATAAATATCAAGGTCACAGCCAGGAACCCATCAACTCGGGCTCACAGCCTGTCATAGAGGCTTGTGCCCTAGAGGCTGAGTCAGGAGGATGGCAAGTTCAAAGCGAGCCTGGGAAACTTAGCAGAAGTCCCACCCTCCAGGTGGAAGTCCCACAGGTATGCTGTGTCCGGAGCTACTGCTGATGTATTCGTGCATCCGCCCTCCCCTGGCAAGGGCTCATGGTGCACCCACGAGGTCCGTGCCAGGCATGCAGTGATCAACCCGGGACACAGAGCTGGCCCCTGCTCTCCACGTGTCCTCACGGAGGGCCCCAGGGCTGGACTAACTTCACGGTTGCTGATTCTAGACTACAGCCCGTGCATCTCATGATGCTGAGGGTTTCTGCCGTGCTGCCAACAAAAATACACAACTACAAATACCATTTGAGATTTGCTAGTAGCCACATTAAGAGGGATAAAGAGGAGAGGTAGCTCAGTGGAATAAGCGCTTCCCTGGCAAGCACAAGGGCCTGAGTTCAATCCCTGGTTCCTCCAAAAAAAAAAAAGGATAAAGAAATATATTAATTGAATTGGGTGACATATCTAATCTACTTTAATATCTTAAATATTATTTCAACAAATACTTAATTTATTAGTTTATGTATTCCCTTGCTGGAGGTCAAACCCAGAACCTTGCAGATCCCAGGCAAGTTCGCTACCACTGAGCTACAGCTCCAGCCCCAATATTTTTAAATTGCTGAAAAAACCTTTTCATTCTTTCTTTTACATGAAGATTTCCTTGAGATTTCACTGTGTCTGTCACACATTCAGTGCATCTCCACTCTGCGGTGGACCCTGACTGCATGTGGCTGATGGCTGGCCAATGGGGCAAGTGGAAGCCTGTGTGGACCCACCCCTGCTTGGCTATGGGGCTTTGCAGGTTACAAGTGGCCTGTAGGTAGATTCTAGGGAGAGGATGGTGCCTCTGATGGCAGGGGAACCACTGCATCCAGAACAGGACAGAACCCCCCTGTGCCAGGGCTAGAAGTCCCCAGGTGGGGCTGAGGTTCTTTTGTGGCCCAGCACCTCTGCACTGGTTTTCATTCTGCAGGGTTCCACAACTTCCCTGCGTGTAGAGATAGAACTGTACAGCTAGGGTGACATGTAGCCGAGCAAATCTCAGAAAAGCTGGAGCCCCCTCAGGGTTCAGAGCCCACCAATAAGGAAACACTTTCTCAGGCTGCTAAAGAAACAGCCCTGCTCCCTGTGTCGATGTTACTTGTTGGGCGAATGGTGCAGTGAGCCAGTGGCCCTGATACTAGTCCTCTTAAACACAAACAAAACACTTCTAGCTCTAGACTAATGTTTGCATACTTGTCTTCTGTTTATTTGATGTAGCTCAGCCTAGCAAGCACAAGGTCTTGAGTTCAATTCCCAGCACGAGGAAAATTAATTTACCTTTTATCAAAAAAATTTCTGTTTCTGACCAAGCCTGATACTTCCATCGGGCTGTGAGTCCCCTTACGTTGAGAATGTGACTTCCTGTAGCGCATGTGCCGAGAGCTGGCTTTTGGACTCTGCATTTGTGATGCCTCATCAGGACTGAGCCCCGGCTTGGATCTGGAAAGGCAGAGCTGGAGCCGGCCTGGACTTGGTCAGTGTCACAACACCCTCAGCTAGTGGGGTGGGCAGCTGGGAAGCAGGGTCTGCCCGCGGTCTGTGGGATGACTGTGTGCCTAGAGCCAGGAGTGTGGCCAGCTCTGTCCTAACTGATGGAGGAGCGGCAGGCACCCGGCCCCTGAGCAGCCTGGCTGCTGGAGGCAGCGCTGAGCCGGCACCACTTCCCTTGTTCTCTGCCTGTGCTCAGCATCTCGCTGTGCACAGTGGTTTCCCTCAAAGTATTTTTTCATCGTTGAGCCCATAAGACATGTAGCACTTCCTCGACCTGTGGGTTACAAATGGCAGATTCCGCTAGTCAGACTGCACTTAGCCTGAATGAGCTAATGTCTGAAATCAAACTGACTAGGACCCTGATGTATCTGTGTCACTTCCCCAGTGCAGTCTCTTTAATGTTTGTGACTGAGTCAGAAAAGCAGTCCTTTGTTCCTTTTTTTAAAAAGTACTTTGACTCAGTCACATTCCTGTAGAATGCTTTTGAGCCAGGCACAAGTACTGGGTGTTCGCAAGTCAGCCTACGGGGTACTGGCCCTTCAGGCAGTCCTGGCTGTCGGGGGCCAAAGCTGAGAAGCAGACCCAGAGCCTCGGGCTCGATGTGAGCCAGGAGGGTGAGAAGCAGGCGGGCTGCCTGTGAGACCCGCCTTGCGCCCTGTGCCAGAAACTGAAGACGGCCAGCCTGCAGGGTCATCTCAAACGCAGGTGGGCGCAGAATCAGATCTTCCAGACCCAGACTGGGCTCGTCCTACTCAGCACAACTTTCTGCGAGGCCTTGCCATCAGAAGATGCGGGCTTCCCTTCTTCCACCCAGAATTTCCCAGAGTATACTGTATGGGGCCCTACGCTTCCTTTGCAGGCCCTTGGACACATATAATGCACTCCTGCAGGGACTACACAGGAACCAACTCTAAAAGATGCCAGAAGGGGCCAGGGAGATGGCTCAGTGGAATAAGCACTTCCCTGGCAAGCGCAAGGGCCTGAGTTCAATCCCCAGTTCCGCCAAAAAAAAATAAAATAAAGGATGCCAGAAGCAGTGTGCTGCTAATTTATTGTGACATCTATTAAAGCTCCAGAGAAACTCTTAACTCCCTGGATTTTAAATATAGTTAAGATATGGTGATGCTTCCTGATTTAATTCCTCAGCAAATTAGATGGATTGATTATAGTACCCGTTGCCACTTCATTGTTGCCCTATCTCCAATCACTCTTATTCCTTCATTAATTCAGAATAAAATACTGAGACACTAATGTACTGCTTAGAGATAGGAGGGCTGCATTTGGCAGGAAAACTTATGGACAGCAATTCTTTAAATATTGTAACTTATTCATTTGTAGCATGTCAGGATAAAAGAACAGTAGTCTGAAAAAAAAAAAAGGGAGGGCTGCACTGTATGGGGGCAACGTGAGGTCATAGGAGGGCTGCACCTGTATGGCGCCAACGTGAGGTCATA
>PVKA01032284.1:0-25456 GCA_004027165.1 Ctenomys sociabilis
TTTATTTTTTTACTTTATTGAACTACAAATGTCAATCAGACAGTTTCAAGACACCTTAAGAATACAGATTCGATAAATTAATACATTGCAAACTGTTTTCATAATGTATTGGTATTGTACAAGGTGCATACATGATATTATATTTATAGATATTATTTTAGCAGATATCCCTTATCAGTGAATTAAGAGTGTAGCTGCTTAGTATCTTATTTTTTATAGCTGAATTACATCAAAAATTCAGCAATTATTTTCCTAGTGGATGACCGTAGAACTAGAAGCCAACATAATATGCTGTCCAACCACCATTAATGCAGATCTTGCCGCTCATGGAATTATGTAGAAGCACAGCATTATCTATCACAGCTGTACTGTCTATACACATACATCATGATTTTTTCTTTCTACACCCCTTCCTTTGTCTACACCTGTCAAAGGTGGGCACTCCATTGACATTCAACTAACTTAGGTGCTTGAACTTGACACCACAATCCAACACAGTCCAGCATTCTACAACAATAGTGAGTTATTCAAAGAAATTGTCAACCATAGTCTTTTACAGCTCAGCTTAATATTATGGCCCCACGATGTATACTTCATTTTTATACTTTTCTTCTGGATGGTTAAGACCTAGATAGATCAAGACTTATATACCAACACATGAACTTTATGTTTCCTAAATGGTCAGTGAAGTCCTCTCAGGGTTTATCTTGTAGTTCTGTATATTATTCTGTAGTTCCTTTGTCTGTGTCATCCATGTGGATGAGTCATGGTCAATGTTTGAACAGTTTGCTCTCTGTGAGAGCTTGAGAGAAAGTTTTATCTTCATGTGACTCTCCCCAGGCACACTATAGAACTTCGATCTCTTTCCTCTGTGGCTCCCTAATCTCCTTGTTCAGAAAATTTGGAGCTCACCTGCGTTTCATGATGTGGCAGTTAAGGTTCTCCTATGTCCTGAGTCTTCGCTGACCTTGAAAGGCTAGGGCCAAAATGTTGGCTGGTCTTGTGGCTCTTCTATTTCTCCAAATCTGACTTGTGAACTTAGGTTGTTAGCCATCCAGAAGAAAAGCTGATTAGTATCCTGCAGCATATGCCATTCACTTTGCCTTATCTGACTCAATTGATTTTAGTTGTTGTTGTACGTTTCCTTTTGTATTTCTGCTTTTCGCTTGTTATACTAGGGAGACTATACAATATTTACACATGTGTGTCTGGTTTATTTCATTTATGAGTATAGGTTCAAGTGGCATCCACTTCAGGATAATTCTTCGAACTTATCATTCTTAATAGCTGAGTAATACTCCATTATATAGAAATGCCACATCTTTTTCAACCATTCCTCATGTGATGGACATCTTGGTTGTTTCCAAGATTTTGCTATCACACATTGCGCTGCTATAAACATAGGTACACATATATCTCTATGATACAATGTATCCAGATCCTTTGGGAAAATTTCCAGTAGGGGGATAGCTGGCTTGAATGGGATTTCTAGTCCTACTCTTTTGAGGAGTCTCCACACTGACCTCCACAATGTTTGTTCCAGTCTACATTCCCACCAGAAGTGGAGAAGTGTTCCCTTTTCACCACAACCTCTCCAACATTTGTTGTTGGTTGATTTCCTTATGATAGCCATTCTTTCTGGAGTGAGATGGTATCTCAGTGTTGTTTTTATTTGCATTTCATGGATGACTAGCGATGTGGAGCACTTTTTCATATATCTATTCGCTTCTTTAATTTCATCGTCTGAGAAGTGTTTATTCATCTCAAATGCCCATTTCTGAATTGGGTCTTTAAATTTGAGGGCCCTGTTATATCTTAGTTCTTTACATATTCTAGACAGTAGTCCTCTGTCTGATTGCTTATTAGTTAGGAGTTTTTCAAAGTTTGTGGGTTGTTTTTTCACTCTGTTGACAATTTGTTTTGACATGAAGAAGGTCCTTAAGAAGAGTTGATCCCAGTTGTTGATTCTTTCAAGAGCTTCCCGTGAGAATATGTGTTTGTTCATGAACTCTTTACCTACCCCTATGTCTTCAAGAGTTCCTCCTACTTTCTCTTCCAGGAGATTCAGTGTTTCTGTTTTAATGTTTAGATTTTTAATCCATTTTGACTTTAACCTAGTGCATGGTGATAGAGCTGGGTCAAGTTTTAGTTTTCAGCATGTAGAAAGCCAAGTTTTCCAGCACCATTTGTTAAAGAGGCTATCTTTGTTCCAGTGAGCTTGTGTAGCCCCTTTGTCGAAGATAAGATGGCTGAGTGTTTTCGTAGATGCCTCTGCATCTTCTGATCTATTCCACTGATCTTCAGGTCTATTTTGTTGCCAATACCATGTTGATTTTATCATAGTGGCTTTGTAGTATAATTTTAAGTCATGGATTGTGATGTCTCCTGTCTTGTCTTGATTGGCCAAGATTGCCTTTGCTATTCTAGGTCGTTTGTGGTTCCAAATAAATTTTAGGATTGATTTCTCTATATCTGGCAGGTATGTTGGTGGTAGTTTGATAGAGATTGCATTAAATCTGTATAGCAATTTTGGGAGTATGGGATCTTCACGACGTTGGTTCTTCCTCTCCAGGAGCATGGACTATCTTTCCATTTTCTGAAATCCTCTACAGTCTTTTTTCTTAGGCTGTTGTAATTTTCCATGAAAAGATCTTTGACTTCCTTGGTTAAGTGAATCCCAAGGTATTTCATTTTCCGCGGTGCTATTGTGAAAGCTATTGTTTCCCTTACAGTGTGTTTGTTATCTGTGTAGAGTAATGCTATTGACTTTTGCGTTTTGATTTTGTATCCTGCTATACTACTGAATTTCCCTATCAGTTCTAGTAGTTTCTTGGTGGAATTTTTGGGGTCTTTCAAGTAAAGTATCATGTCGTCTGCAAATAGTGATAATTTAACTTCTCCTTTTCCTATTCTTATTCCCTTTATTTCTCCTCTTTTCTAATGGCTGTTGCTAAGGATTCCAAGACTATATTGAATAGGAGGGGTGATAGAGGACATCCTTGTCTTGTACCTGATTTAAGAGTAAAAGATTTCAGTTTTTCCCCATTTAGGATTATATGAGCTTTTGGGTTGTCATAGATGGCTTTTATCAAGTTAAGATAGAGTCCATCTATTCCAATGTTTGTAGGACCTTGAACATGAATGAGTTTTGGATTTTGTCAAAGGATTTCTCTGCATCAATTGAGATGATCATGTGGTTTTTAGATTTCAGTCTATTAATATAGTGTATTACATTTATAGAGTTTCGAATATTGAACCATCCTTGCATCCCTGGGATGAATCCTACCTGGTCATGGTATGTGATCTTCTTGATGATTTGTTGTATTCTCTTTGCCAGGATTTTGTTGAGTATTTTTGCATCTATGTTCATGAGGGAGATTGGCCTACAGTTCTCCTTTTTGGTTGTGTCTTTTCCTGGTTTTGGAATCAGTATTATACTTGCCTCCAGAAATGATTTTGGGAGAACTTTTTCCTTTTCAACTTCGTGGAAGAGTTTGTGAAGTGTGGGGATTATATCTTCTATAAATTTCTTGTAGAATTCATCTGTGAAAACTGAGGCCCTGGACTTTTAAGTGTCAGTACGCTTTTTATTATGTTTCGTATTTAGTTGGCTGTTATCGGCTTATTGAGAGTTATAATATCTTCTTGATTCAGTTTTGGTAATTTGTACCTTTCAAGGAATCTGTCCATTTCTTCTGTGTCTTCTATTTTGTGGCGTAAAGATTCTCGTAGTAACTATTGATAATCTTCTGAATTTCCACTGGGTTTGTGGTGATTTCACCCTTTTCATTCCTTATCGCTTGTACTTAAATTTTCTTTTGCCTCTTTTTGATGAGAATGGCAAGAGGCTTATCAACTTTATTTAGTTTTTCAAAGAACCAACTTTTTGATTTGTGGATTCTTTGAACTGTTTTTTTTATCTCAGTTGAGTTAATTTCTTCTCTAATCTTTATGATTTCTTCCCATCTTTGTCCTCTGGGTTTTGTTTGCCCTTCTTTTTCTAGTTGTCAGAGGTGCAACATTAAGGTACTAATTTGTTCTCTTTCCATTTTCCTAATGTGTGAGTTCATAGCTATTATTTTACCTCTCAGAACTGCTTTCATTGCATCCCATGTGTTCCGGTAAGTTGTACTTGAATTTTCATTGAATTGTAGATATTGTTTAATTTTTTGTTGAATTTCTTCTGCAACCCATTGATTGCTGAATAGGGTGTTGTTTACTTTCCATGAATTTAGTGGGTTTTTCTGATTTCTTTTGTCATTTATTTCCAATTTCATTGCATTGTGGTCAGATAGTATGCACGGGATAATTTCTATTTTCTTGCATATACTTAGGCATAACCTCTGGACTAGTATGTGGTCTATTTTGGAAAATGACCCATGTGAAGCTGAAAAAAAAAGTGTATTCAGCTGTGGTTGGGTGGAACACTCTGTATATGTCCACCAGGTCCATTTGTTCCAAGCTGTGGTTCAGTTCTGCTACATCCTTTCTAATTTTTTGTCTGGTTCACCTATCTTTTTGAGATGAGGGTGTGTTAAGATTTCCTGTTAAGATTGTGTTCTTAGCCATTAAGTTTTTCATGTCCCTTAAGATTTGTCTTACATAGCTGGGTGCTCCTGTGTTTGGTGCATAGATATTTATGAATGTTACTTCTTGCTCCTGAATTTTTCCCCTGACCAATATATAGTGGCCCTCTTTGTGTCGTTTGATCATTCTTGATTTGAAGTTGAGATGGTCTCAGAACAGAATTGCTACTCCTGCTTTTTTCTGAGGTGCTGGGGCATGTAATATTGTTTTCCATCCTTTTACTTTGAGCTTATGAATGTCCTTTTGAGTGAAGTGTGTTTCTTGTATACAGCCTTTTGTTGGATTTTGTTTCCTAATCCACTGTGCCAGTCTATTTCTCTTAATTGGAGAATTGAGTCCGTTTACATTGATGGTTATAATTGAAATGTGCTGACTTATGTTTTTCATGATATTTACCTGGTATTGTTTATTGCTTTGTAACCTGTGTTTAGTGGGTTCCTTCTATTCTCTTTCATGGAGTTCTGGTCGTTGTGGTCTCTCTCTAGGACATCTTTCAACAGCCTGTAAAGGGATGGCTTTGTCATCATGAGATTCTTTAGTTGTTCTTTGTTGTGGAAGTATTTCACTTCTGCATTAAATTTGAAAGAGTGTTTTGCAGGGTACAATAGTCTGGGCTGGAATTTGTTTTCGTGTAGGACTTGAAGAACTCTGCTCCATATTCTCCTTGCCTTCATTGTTTGTGTAGAGAAGTCGGCTGTCATTCTGATGGGTTTTCCTTTGAATGTGAGCTCCTTCTTCTCTCTAGCAGCTTTCAGTACATTATTTTTGTGTTGGATTTCTGTGATCTTAACTATTATATGCCTCAGTATGTTTCTACTTGTTTTGAGGTTATTTGGTGTTCTGTATGCTTCGGTGACCTGAACGTTGGATTATTTCCTCATATTTGGGAGGTTCTCTGCAATTATTTCTCCCTAAATTCTTTTTATGTCATTTGTATTGACTCCTTCATTCTTGTTGATACCAATTATTCTCACATTGTTTATCCTGGCATCATCCTGCAGGTGATGGATTATTTTTTCCTGCATTCTCATTTTTTTTAAGAGATCCTTTCTTACCTTTTCTCAATAGCTGCTCCGGCATCTTCAAGATCTGAAACTCTGTCTTCGCTTTCATTCAGATGGTTTTGTAGACTCGTGATTGCTATTTTTAGCTCTTCTATATCTGTTTAACTGTGTTTCATGTGTTCTATTTCTTTTCTGTATTGCTCATTCAAGGAATCCATCATATTTCTGATCTCCTCAATTTTTTTATCCATGTCTTCTTTAGAGGTAGTTATTAATTCTTTTTCTGCTGTGTTTCTTCCAAGTCGGATTTCCTCTGTGTATTTCTGGATTTGTTTCGGTATTTCAGATCCTATGACTTCAAAAAGTTCTTTTTTGATTTCAGAACATATTTCTGCTTTGAGTTCCTCATGATCTTTCTGCTGTTGTTTCTTTGCTTCAGATGCTGTTAATTCATATATATCAGCTGGAATAGCGCTCTTTGCACTTGTTCTGGGTGACCATAGTTTTCCACCCAATGTTTCTGGAATTCATTCTTTATTTCAGATACTATATATTCACATATTTCTTTTTTAATTTGGGGAATTACTTCTCATTTGATTTCCTCTATAGCTTTCTGCTGTTGTTCCTTTGCTGCTGTATCTGTTAGTTCATTCGTTGCAGCTGAGCTAGTGTCCTCTGCCCTTCCTGATGGACTTGAGATCTGGGATTGCATTTTTCCCCTTCTCTTTGTCATTTTGTATAGCACTGACCTTTGACTTTGGGTGTAGAGCTTTGGTGCAGCTATAACCTTAGCTTGTTATGAGATTCGGGTGCCAGTCTATTAAGTTTGAGATTTTCCCGGTATGCCTATCCTGGGTCTAGCTGTTGTGTTCAGTTCCTTTTTGCTGCAGCTCCTTTGGATCCCCTGTGTTGGTTCCTGGGGTCAGCCCTCCTGTGTCAGGCAGGTCGTTCCCTAGGTGGGAGGGTCTGGGCTTTGGTGGGTCTTCTGGGCTCACAAAAGTATAGTGGATGATCTTATTCACTGAGTAGGCTGTACTCTGTTGGCCAGCCTGTGCTGGGTCTGGGTCTAAAGGCCGTAACCTGAGAAGGCTGGGAAAGGTCCCTCTGGGGCATTGGGCCTGGAGGCCTCACTCACAGGCCAGGCTGTGCTGGGTTTCGGTCTGTAGCGTGGGACCGAGGATTGCTGAGAAATGTCCCTGTGGTGTGGCAGGCTTGGAGTTCTCATTGCAGGCCGACCTGCACTGGTCTGGGGCTGTGGTGTGGGACTGGTAGGTAATCACCTGGAAATGTTTCTCTGGCACAGTGTGCCTGGAGCTCTCACCGGGCCACAGGGGGTGGGGTGTGGTTAATCTCTGGGAAATGTCTCTCTGGCATGGCGGGCCTGGAGTTCTACACTCACTGAACTTTGATGCCCAGAGAATCAGGGAAATTCCCACTCGATCAGAGGGCTTTAAGTCAGGGGATCCAGGGAGGTGTTTGTGAGTGGGTCCTGAGGTTTCAGGCCAGTCACTGGCTTGGAGGGGTTGGGGACAGGGATCCGTGTAGCACGCGTGGGAAGAAGACAATGGCTCTCCCTCAGACTCACCACACTCTCACTGATCTGGGAAGCCTGGTGAGTCTGCAAATTAGCTCTCGCTGGGAGAGTTTGGTGCAGGATCCGGGAGGCCACTGGAGTGAGCCACTGTTTAAGGCTGGTCTCTGGCTGGGCAGCGTGGGTGGGATTGAGTAGACTGCTGGCATTTGTCTTGCTGTCTCTGGCTGGTCTCTGGGGTTCGGTGGTGCAGGCGGGATGGAGGAGGATGGCGGAGTCGGCCGCGCTGTCTCTGGCCGGTCTCAGGGGCTCTGTTATTGCCTTTTCAATCCAGAAAATACAATTGAAATCTCAACATCTGGTGACTACTAATATGACATGATTCAAACTATCCTAATAGGGCTTGGGAGATAGCTCAGTAGAATAAGTGCTTGCCTGGCAAGCACAGGGTCCTGAGTTCAATTCCCTGTACCACAAGAAAACCAAACAAAATCAAAAAACAAAGTATCCTAAGATTGCTAGAATTTGTTTTATGAAAATTCTGCAATATACACTGTAATATTTTTAATGTGTTTGTTACAGTGTTGCACTACACAGCTTGGACTCATAGTGACCCTCCTGTTGTCAGCCTCCCCAGTGCTGGGGTTTCATGACTATACCACCACACATGGCCCCCATGGCCCTGTAGGCAGTGCTGGCATGACGAGTGGTTCCAAGGACAGAACCCCAGGCCACACATTTGCTAAGCAGGTGTTTAGTCCACTGAGCTTTGCTGCTGGCCCTGAAATATCCACAGTAGTTCAAGCAAAATTTTTACTTAGTGGACTTTATTGGTTAATACAAGATTTTGAAGATGAATCAATTTTATTTCATACATTATCCAGTACATTGATAAAAAATATTTTATATTGTTGCTCACTAACTCTGTCAGAGCTTCAGACAATGTTATGATTTGATGTTGGTGACAGGTACGTTAAACCTTACATTTATATGTAATGTGTATGATTGCATATCATGAAGTTCATGAAGTGTTAGATATGGCCCCACTCAGCTAAGTTACCAGCCTTAATTATTAATTAGTTGGCTTAAACTCACAGGTCAAGGGCTGTCAGACTAACTTCAGAGTAAGGTTTAAGATTCTGCTATTCACTGCCGTCTCTGAGTGTTGGTGAGAAGAGGGGGGTGGGAAGAGAGTGAGAGAAAATGAGCACAGAAGGGTAGAGACATCATCAGCACAAGGACACCACACACCATAAAGAGCAGAGAGTTTATTCGTGGAGTCTACCTTAATTGGGAGCTACTCAGGAATTACTTGGATTTTATTATTTTAAGACAGACTTTTAATGAATATGAATATGAATATTTAACATTTATATAGCCTTCTATCTTGCAAGCACTTAGCTAATTAATCTTTAAAATGCCCTTGTGAAAAGGAGACGTGTTATTACACTCATTTGACACATCAAGAAGTGGCAGCACTCAGAGACACTCAGTTCTACAGAATCTATTTAGCAAGTGGGGAAATCACAAAATGGGGACAAGAAATCCCAAATACTGTGAGGCCACACTGATCCTATCGTTAGTTACATCTTTGTATCCTATATTAATAAGGAAGCAATGGTGTGTGCAATATTCATGATAAATAGCGCTTACTTGAAGTGGGATGGCTTACTAATAAATGTAGAGTCGTGCAGGTGACAGGGAGGACCCCACACTCAGAGCCTTTAATTATTCCCTTTCTCTGGCCTGCAAGAAGAAGGCAGCCCCTTTTTCCTAGGACTGACGTCTCTGATCCAGGGGCTTGCTCACACAATCTGTAGACATCTGCAGGGTCTCCCCCTGTCAATAACATTTCTTCAGCTATTATTTTTTTTCTATTTCACTATTTATTCACCAAATCAATAGTGGTTCACAGTTTCTGAAGTCATTGTGCATTTACAGATCATTATAATGTACTGATAGGCATTTCAGTTATATCCTTCTAGCCTTGAACTCTTTTACTTTAAAAACTTGCTGTCTGTATGTAGGCCAATATAAAAGAAATTAAAAGAAAGCCTTAAAGAATGTAACAGATTTTCTTTTTTTTTTTAACACAAGTTCTTACTATGAAGAATGTCACCATTTTACACAAACTTGTGCTGTTTCAATTTCACAGAACTTTTTTCCGGCATTAAATTGCCTGGCATTTCTTTGCAGACAAGTAATAGGAAAGCTACATTCTACAGCCTTTTTAGTGCACTTAAAAATTATTTTATAATTCCTCAGATGTGGAGACACAAATCAATAACTGAAACACTTTTGAAGGATGAGTCAGGAAGATGATACATTTCAAAGAATTTTGGGAGACTGTGCCTCAAAAAAAGAGGGGGAGCTGGGGAGATTGGGTTGTATTCACAGTACTAAAAAGATGTAGGCAGAAATATTAAAATGACATGCAAGATTTAAAGTTTAACCTATTGTACCTTGATGGGAATTGGATCCAGATCATACCCAAAAACCAGGACCTGACCTCTGGTGGCCTAGGGATTCTGTTGGACAAGCAAACAGAAAGGGCAGAGGCAGAATGGCTGGCCAGATGTGGACTGGCTCTACAATGTGCATCGCAGTAACCAGCTGTTTCTAAGACACAAAATTGACAGCAACTGTAACTGTAACTGTTACCTGGGCAACTTAGGTACTGAAATGTATGCCTGAGGTGGGGTGGGGGCATCTTCTGCTTTTGAAAAGCAATAATAGCAAATAAAATATGAGCTCAACTGAGAAAACACATGAATGAAAATAACAAGACAAGGTATTTGCTTATCTTTTAATAATTTTCCATTTGAGCTTCTTTTCCAAGTATTTATTAATTAGTTCTGGATCAGAAAAAAATGCATAGTTCTATTCAGTATGGGCTAATTAAACTCCCAGATGAGAAAAATTCAATGGAGGTTCCTTTCTCTTCAAGATTAGAAATATTTGAAGGCACACATTTTTTTCTGATGCTACTATTGTAACTTTAAATACAAAGTGAATTGTAAGCAGCTAAAACGTGTACCTCAGGGGCAGAATTGGCATGGAAGGCCCAGGGATCAAACCCCCAGCCCTTGCACCTGCTTTGGATATCAATTTTTATTACAAGTTTTCTGTGTGTATCCCATTAATTAGGCTCTACATCTTTTATTGAGAAAGATTTAGAAAGGATCAAAAAACAATTAAAATATGGAAACAAGGTCAGTAAAAAAATTACCTATCATTTCATCTTAAACAATTTACTAGATATAAATTGTATGTTTGACATCTAAATTCTTAAATGTAGGGGAGAATGCCTTTATATAGAAGCACTGTAGAGTTTGTAAGAATTTTGAAATGAGGCATATACTGAATGACAAATAATCTATGGGAATGATTGGGGACAAGTGCTGTATTCAATCCCTAAAAGCCATAAATCCAACAAGAATCACTGAAAATATTAAAGTTTTTAAAAATGTTTGTCATCTAGAGCATCTTGGTATATATGAGTATGGAAAGAATAGCAAAGTTGAACAACAGGTATCTGATGAAGAAACAGAATCTGGAATATATAATGTAGCTTCAAATTTCAGAAATTAAAATACATAAAACTCACTAGAATAGATGGAAGTTTGAAATCATTTTTCTCAAAAACAAATGAAACAAACACACAATGGACATACGCATGGCAAGGTCCATGAAAACGTGCTCAGAAACAGTGGCGATGAGGAAATGGAACCTCAGTCCTACTTCATCAGTGGGAGCCTACTTCCTCCTCACTGGAAAGGGTACAAAACCTGCACTCTGAACTCATATTCAAAGGGGAGGGATAGAGTCCCCAAGGCACGTCCTGGCCCTGCAGGGCTAAGTCCTTAGCCAGAGTAGAGGTCAGACTGACTCTAGCTCTCCCAGACCTTAAAGGCAAGAACTGCAGCATCAAAGTGTTTTCACTTGATTACACATTTTCACCCAAATAAGTCAGTAGCGATTATACTACACTGAGCTTGCAATCTCAGCAACCCAAAGGACTAAGGAAGGAGCACTGCAAATTCAAGCAAGGTGTGAGCAACACACAAGACTGTGGAAATAAGTAAATAAGTAAATAGGACAGTCCTATGACATTTTTTTCTTGTCTCTTGTTTTCATTGATTACCTTTTTTTAAACAAGCATTTACTTGAGAGTATAGCAGTAATTGGTGTGACATTAGAAGCAGTATGCTTTCAGAAGACCAAAATGACAAGCATTCCAAACACGACCCTAGTATTACACATTACTATCTTCAGTGCAGTTGCTTGGTTCACAGATATCAGAATATATCATTCCTACCTCTTTCTGAAGCAATTCTGGAGGTGTTCATTCATGACTGCCTTTGCAAGATATAATAAAAAATACAGCATATGCTGTTGATGATTTGCCTTGAACGGAAAGGTAGGCCTATGAAAACATTACGCCCTGTGTGCATCTACTCTATTCACTGCATTTACCATTAAAATGATTGAAATTACCATCAAATATAAATATTTTCTATTAATTGAAGACACTGAGGTAGCTACGAGAGTACAATTACAACTATGCAAAACTGTCTGGGGAATCCATGGCAATGCACCTTCTACTGTAATATGCATTTCACTGTATTTTTCTGACATTTTATATGTCCAGGATCCTTAATTACTTGCTTTTATCAACTAGGAACAATCCCCCTCACCACTGAGTTCCATCCTGTGCTTGTAGTTTTTTTCATTGTTGTTGTTATTGTTGTTTTACAACAGAGTCTCACTATGGCCTTGAACTAGCCCTACAACTGGCAACCATTCTCCCGCCTCAGCCTCCCAGTGGATAGGACTACAGGGTTTGCAAACACACTGCTGTGTGCTAGCTCACATTACCACCACCACTGGTTGCCCTGGTGCTGAGTTTTTAACTACCTGAGGTTGGCTCTGTGCTTAAGAATAAACTCTGTCATTGCGTGCAAAGCCTTTCCCAAGTTGCAGTAACTCAAAAAAGCTCTGACAATACTCAGAAATGTCCACATACAGACACAGTCCCTAGCAGATGCTCTGATGGTTTTTGCTTGTTTTCTTTTCACCAATAATCATACTTAGTACAAAATGACACATCTATTTATGGTTTTGTTTACTGAAAATTTTTCTCAACCATAATCATATTTTTCATGGAATTTTTGAGAGAAAAAAGTCTTGAAATAATTATTAGCTCTGTATTCATTTTTGTCTCTCATTTTTTAAATTAATGTCCTTCATTTATTTTTTGTTTATATAGTTTGAACTGTGTGCATCATTTATTTTCAGGTTCTTTGTATTGAAATAGTACATAGGGATGCATGCTTTCTTTGTACATAATGTTCAGGATGCTTCCTAGGTTTAAATATGAAATTTTGCAAAGAACTACATATTTATTTATAACCCAAAATTATTTCTGAAGTCGTGTTGGTGTTAATTAGCTGCTGTTAGGAAATGCATGGTTTCCAGATGGCAGCTTTATTTTGTGGCTTTGCACCAGGAGCTAGAAATGAGAATCACAGGTCTGAGGCTGGTCAGGGCAACTCAGAGGCCCTGTGTCATATTAAAAATTAAAAAGGACCTGGGGTTTAGCTCAGCAGTAGAATATGCATGGATTTAATCGCTAATACCAGCAGAAAAACAAATTATATATCATTGTGATCAGAGAAAACCATCTAAATTCATTAGTACTTCCTTAGAATTTATCAAAGTGCACCTGTGGCTTAGTGTTATTTATTCTTGAAGAGTGGATTTAGTTTTAAAATGATGGTAGAATACTTGTTATATACCTTTAGATACATGGTTTAAATCTGTGGAAAATATTTTTTAAATCTGTCGGTATGGTTTGGATAGTGAATCCAAAGGGCTGCTGTGTTGTGGATTTAGCTCTCGGTCCACAGCACTACTGGAAAGTGGTTCTAATTGGAAGCCCGCCAGCCACAGGAACCACCCTCCTTGGCACTGGACGCTGGCAACCTGGCTGCTCTGCATCTCCGTCCTCCTGCCATGTGGTGGGCGCCTGTCCAGCTCTGGGCTTCGCCCGGCCCCAGGCTGCCGGTCCCGAGAGCATGGTTCATGGGCTGCGGTCTCTGCAGCCGGGAGCCCAACCTTCTCTCCTTGCAAGTTATCTTAGATATTTTGTCACAGTGATAGGAAGCCAACTAATAGTGCTATTTTTTGTATGATTTCCTGTTTTCCCCACTTGAGTCCTTCGATTAAGCCAGATAGAGATTTAAGTGCCCTACAGTTACTTTGGTTCTACTTCTCTGTGGAAGTTCTATTTTATTAAACTTTGCTTCACTTACCTTAGATTTGTGCTTACGATAAATTCATCATGTTCTTATGAAGAGCAGTGTTCTGCCTTACAGGCTCCAGGTTTTGATTCATTTTCCTCTTGTAGACCCAAAGCTTCCCGTCAAATTTGTGCCATTGTCCATTTATAATTGCTGATATAACTTGTCTCATATTTCACTCTGGCTTTCATGTGCACCTCTTATTTAGAAAGGAATATTGGTTTCTCTTTGTAGTGCAATAGGAAAATAATTTCCCTTTTAATTCATGATTTAAAGTCATTTGCATTTTTCAATGGAATATACATTTGAGTGTTGTATTAATTTCATCTTACTGTTATAATATTTGCTACCAGCTTAGTGATTTAAAATAGCACAATTTCATTTTTTAGTTTTACAGTTCTGGAAGTCAAAAATGCAAACTCAATCTCCGTAAGATAAAAACCAAATTTAAAATTTGTTTCAATGTGGTATCATTATTTTGCCACTTAAATGTGTGGTTCTATACATTAACATGTTTATATTTTTAGTTTGCTGATTATGCTTAAATTATACCTTGACAGAATAATTTCATTCTCTTTTAGCACTATATATGTCATGTCTTTTTCTGAACTTTGTGCATTTTCTTGTCCATATCTCCATTTTAAGAAACGAAATTAGTTCTTACTGTTTAAATTTTGCTGCTTAGTTTACTTTGCTTCATGGTTTGTCAGCTTTAATTGCTACTTTCTATTTTCATTTTGAGCATAGTTCTTCTCTATTCTCTTTATTTGCTTAACGCATGTTAGCAGTGCTTGGCATTCTCAGTCATGGGGATAACAGATACAGGCACCCCACACACCTGTGCTGTTACCCTCTGGTCCTTCACACACCCTCATCTCCATCTGCTTCTAGATCTCCTTCCCTGTTCTCATCCTTGTTATTATTTTTAGTTCACACTCATGACATCCTCTGCTTCTGATTCCACTTCCTACAGTAACTGTCCTCCCACTTCCAGATTACCCTGGTTGTTTCATTTGTATGTTTTCAAGTTTGGTTTCATCTCTCTTCTCTCTCAATTCTATGAGTAACAATGACCACTCTTTATTGTCATTCCATTGCTCAGATTTCCTTTAGCTTATCTTAGTTTTCCCCCAAAGCAATATCTATTTCACAGGCTCTTGCATTTTCAAAACTCCTCATCTTTGAAGCTGAAAGACATATAAGCACACGCGGGCTATGTTTTTTGCACACGTTTCATGTGGAGGTTTCTTTCTTCCCAATCATTTGTTGTTGGATCATTTTTCTTTCTGTTTTTTTTCAGGAGCATTTTTCTTGGGTCATTGTTTCTTTCAAGGGTCAGCAGGCTTAGACAGAAGCAGAGCTCACCTGTTGAGTTTTCGGGGACACGCTGGTGGCACCTGGGCACAACATGTGTGTGTGCATTCACCGCTGCTGCTTTGACTCAATGTGTGTGAACGGTGTACTTGGGTCCTGAGTGGAAGATGTGTGCTGAGTGTGCATGGCTTTGAAGATGTGGCTCTTTTGACTAAAACAGTTACCTCATTTTATGTATGTTCTGCTCACCACTACACTTCATCCCACTAAGTGGAATTTATATGGAAAATACACGTGGAATACACAGAAAACATACTGTATTACAATTTTCAGTATGACGTGACTTGTCTTCAGTGGCCACAGTTATCCCAATGATACACAAAAACATTACCATGTCCTAAATTATTATAAAACAGTCACTGTACAATCTTCTGTGCTTAGGCAATTAAAATCAGTACATAATATTCATTAAATATCCTCTCATAGTAGTGTCACACAGAAGGTAACCCTGACTTTCAAACTTAACTGCACATCAAAATCACCTAGCAAGTTTGTTTAGGAAACACTGGGTAGTCCTTCTCACACTGTTTCTAATGAAGAGAGGTGCTTCAAAACACTTTTATCCCTATTTTTTGCAAATGCTACAGTGAGGTCTATTTCAGATGCTCCTAAATATACTTTTAGTAGCACTGGTTTAAGGTAATTAGTCATTAAATTTAGCCTTTTTTTTATATGGGAAATTGAACTCAGGACCTTGTACTTGTTAGGCAGGTGCTGTCCATCGCTCATTAAATATAGTTATTTATTTTTAATATTTTATTTATTGGCTTACTTATTTATTTGGTAGAGGTTCTCACTACACAGCTCAGACACATAATGATCCATCTGCCTCAGCCTCCCCGGCACTGTGATTGCAGGCATACGCCACCATGACCACTTTGGTGGCAACAATGGGTCTTGTACAAGCATGGGATGAGGTACTGGAGACTGAACCTGGGTACTTAGGCTCACCAGATCAGCTCTTAGACTTCTGAGCCATGTCATCAACTCAGTCATTAAATTTAAATTAATACACTGTACTATTACTCAACTTATGAAACAAGGCTTAGATACATAAACAGATCATACTACCATCTGTGGAGCTGAGGTCATTCAGTCAAATGCTTAAATGGACTAGGCGCAGCAGCTGTCATATGGAAGTCAGGATGTTCACAGCAGTGAATCATTTCTGCAACTATCAAAATACTTCCCTAAATAATTCTCAGTAACATCAAAACAAATAACAATAGCTGAATCCCCAAACCATGAACCTCAGTCTCTTCTCCAGGACCATTTCATTCGCTTTGATAGTGTTTACTCAGAAATCCCACATGCCTTATTTGTGCATTCAGAGTTGTGGTTTACAGAAAACAGGCAGGTTAGCCGGGCATGGTGGCGCATGCCTGTAATCCCAGCACTCGGGAGGCTGAGGCAGGAGGATTGCTGTGAGTTCGAGACCAGCCTGAGCTACAAAGTGAGCTTAAGGCCATCCTGAACTGCATAGTGAGACCCTGTCTCAAAAAGACAAAAAAAAAAAAAAAAAAAAAAAAAAAAAAAAAAAAAAAAACAAAACAGAAAACAGGCAGATTGGAAGAGGCTAGCCAGGTGAGGAGGAAAGCCATTACCCTAGAGAGCTCTGCCTCGTGACAAAGGGGGAAAGCACACGAGCCTTGCAAAGAACAAAGCTCACTGAGAAGGAGCAAGATGGCAATTGAACATCTGCTGGTGATGCAAGATGGCAATTGAACATCTGCTGGTGATCTTGCACCAAGGAAACTCTAACTTATATTGATGTCCTATTTTGAAAGGAAAGGATAGTGCAGAACAACGTATAGAACTTTTCCAAGAACAACAACAACAGAAGCCTAAATAAGCATAATTTTAAGAGGATAAATTTTGTTCGCAAAGCTTACATTTATGTTGACCACCTGTAATAAGAATTTAAGACATAAAATTCATTAGCTTTTACTGAGTTTTTTTCAAGATATAAAAGCTTCCTGGATCAATCCCAGTGAAACTCTGAATTGTTTCAGAATGAATGCTCTTATACTCTAACGCAAGTCCAATAGACATCCATAGATATGCTGAGGGTTGTCTCGTGTACCTGCAGGAGATGGCTAAAAAAGAGTTTTCACTTCAACATGCACTAGTTTGTTTCAATTTGGGGATTTTCTCTTTGGTTTTTTAGCCTTTAAAAGAAACTCTCCACAGGCTGGCTAGACACCAAGTGTCAGTAGGTAGAACAGAGCCCACCCTGTGAAAAGCCTTTGTTTGGGAAAAGGACAGAACACTGACCGAAGAGCTAAACCAGACCTGTGTGGTCACACCTGCTATTTGATTGCCATCATCATTGTGAAATGTAACCACAGAGTCTCGTGAACAGTCACGAGCAGAGCGTGTGCACCCCAGCCGCCATCAACTACAGCTGCCCTACCTCCCTGACCTTGGCCTTGGAAATGTTCTCGTTTTCTCTTAGCCTCAGTGTATCAGCAAGGACAAAAGAGGACCCAGTCTTTCAATTTCACTTCACATTACTTAAAATATTTAAAGACTGCAGGTTCAATTTATTAAATCTTTATTTATTTCCGTATTCTGTGTCACTCTTCTTCAGCCCTTAGAGTATTCGTGGTGCAGGTTCTTCACACTTGGGCTCATTCCTGCAGGGAACAGGAATGTTAGCTAGAATTGTTTGGCTCTTGTTGCAGTTGTTTCTGGGTAAAGTCTTGCTGTGTTCCCCAGGCTGGGGCCAAACGTGGCCTCAAAGGACCCTCTGCTTCAGCCTTCAGAGAAACTGAGATGATAGGTATATGCCTCTATGCCAGTTTAGTATTATAATGATTATTAACGTTATTATTATATTATTTTGGTTGTGCACATTTGTGTAGTAGTGCTTCATAATTTGATTTCTGTGTACAGTGGGTTATGTAGGATTTATTGAAATTTGTGCTTGAAAAATCATAATTATGGAGGTGCAACCTTGCATTAAAGTATGTGTTTTATTAGACTAGTCATAAATTGATTGATTCTCTTATTTAAAATTACATATGCTATTGACAGGGACTTTTGACATTGAATAAAAAATGTGATTTTTCCCCACAACTGAGAAACTATGTTAGTTTTTCAAACTGAAATTTAGGATTCTATATGTAATTTCAGTTAATCTCATGAATTTGGTGTGTGTGACATTTCAAAAGAGTAATGTTACATTTTTCTGGGTTTTATACTCTTTCTTTCATCCTATAAGCATGTCTTTTCTTTGATTTTATGGTTTTTTTTTTTTTTTTTTCTTTTTTGCAGCTGGAGATCGAATTCAGGCCCTTGGGCTTGCTAGGAAGCACTTATTCCACTGAGCCATCTCCCCAGCCTCTTTTCTTCAATTTTAAAGGCAAATCTTTTCTATTGCATATAACACTGATACAATAGGGAATAGAATAAGCTCAGCAGTTTTTGGACTTAAATATACACATAAATCCGACAAGTTTTGATATTCAAAGTCCAGAGTCCACACACATGGGAAGACAGGTGTATATCATTAGAATAGAATTCGTAAGAAGTAGCAAGAAGTGACTACAGGGCCCCAAGAGGGATAAGGCACTACTGGACCCTCTCAGAGTGGAGAGGTTAGCATGACAAGAGCACCTACAACTCAAGGATGCATGCGATGAATATTTCACAGGATGGCTCTAAGCTCTTTTGAGTTCCACAAGAAAATGCAGAGCTAGTATTTACATTGTGAAAGCTTAAATATTTGAAAGGTCCTCCAAGTGCAGATGGACTATTGGAAATCACACTGCAAGGGAGCAGACAGGAGTTCCGAGCCAAGCAAGCAACCAGCTTATTAAAATCTACAAGGTATTAATTTCCCCATGTGCATTTATGACACAAATATTTCTGGAAACATCATCTCATAAAACTTTCATGCAGATCTAATAAATTTTAAATGAGTTGGTTATAAGAAGCAAAATTTTCAACAAGTAATTCAAGGACAATGTTCTTTGAGGTACATCAGCATGACCATTACCGGATGTAGATCGGTGAGGCAAGACTCAGAGGAAATCATAATGCATTTCAGAAACAGGGAACTGGACTAGGACAAGGAAAACAATAAGAAAAGCCAGGTAGTGTGGCACAGGTGCTTGAGACAGTGGGCAGGATTTGCTAACTTGAATGTTGTTGGAAGTATGTTTTTCAGATCATTTTATTAGATTCCTCCCTAATAAGCATAATGTGTACAGTTCACCTTCAATGTAAGCTTAATTTGTAATTTTAAAGATATTTTAAGTCAATTTTAATTTTTAAGGTAGGAAAAGTTATTTATATTTGGTTTTATATGAAACAAAACAAGTTGAGTAAATATAATTTAGATTATATTTTTCCAAAGTCTTTAACAGAGAAGTAGTAAGTTATGCTATTTAAACTTAACCTGCTTTAAAAACTAACGTGCAACACAACCTACTCTTGATAAAAATCTTTTAACACATTTATTTACACATATGTATTAACAGAGCATTATGTTAACTTTAAATGTAAAAGCACATGTGTATTGTGAGCACTGTTTAAACACAGCCTAGTAGTGCTGATAGAAATGAGTGAATATTATCAAGATTTTCATTATTTTAATTGCTGAGCTTTCCTGGAAATTTTAAAACTTTCCAAAACAAAGTCAGAAGAAATTGAACATAACCATAACTATATACAGTTAATTGAAGAACTCTAAAAGTTTGTATTATTCATGCCAATATTTCTGTTCCAAATTTATCATTGAAGTGTCATAGCACTAGGGAGTCATTGTAGTATTTTTATGGTGTTTATTCTATACTTTAAGACAGATCTTTTAAACTTTAACTGATATTTACTGACCCTTAACTTCAGGGCAACTGTAGTCAAAGGTTTTGTTTTCACCATTAATCTCAGCTTCAACAATGCTGACTTACCTATATGATGGGAGAAAGACCACCTTAATAGTGCCCCTTCCACATGACCATTACAGAGACCACTGGGTCCCAGAGAATCCATAATTAATTACCGTTCAGAAGCACAGCACCTTTCCTGTGTAGCACTACACTTCTTCCACGCTTATGCTTGGAAAGGAATTTTGTCAGTTAAGTTTTAGTGGCTGTACTACCTGTGGCTGCATTGTAAAGCTTCCACAGGCCCTTTTCCTGTCATATACAGACAAGTTGTGAAGATGGCAGAACAATAAAGTTCTGATGCAAAGAAAACTAAATTATGCTACATAGCATTGTAGATTTCAAATTATATATCTAAAACTTGATTGCAGTTACAAAGTGGTGTAAGCATGTATTTAAATATATGTGACGTTCTTGATGGGAATGCTAACAAAAATAGTTAAGCAATTCATGTTTTGCTCTATAGAGACTCACATCTACACTACTAATAAGTGAGATAATGTTTCTTTCAGATTTTTTGCACAAATGTATTCTAAACAGCTCAAATATAGCAAACAAAATAAAAACATTGCTTTTAGTATTGAGACTACTTTGGATTCAGATTCAGTCATTCCAAAAATATATGAAAAATTGAGGAAAATTACTTTTTATTTTGACTATTTTGTATAATGAAAGTAAGTGGCATATGACTAAATTACTTCACATTGAGCAAGCTAACTTGATTCAGTTGCTTATTTGGGTGCAGGCTCGAATGGCTTTCTACACATTAAGTGGCACATTGAAGGAAATAAGCAGTGCAATTGTATAAAAATGAAATATAAGGAAATACAGCTGCACTTTATTTTATTAGAAGGAAATGTTTATAGAAAAGACTGATACCCTCTTCACACTACTACAACTTTTTTCACATTTCAAAGTCACAGATGCTTTGGATATAATAAAATTACATGCAGGGGCCAGGGGTTCGATCCCTGGGCCTGTGTGCTGGCCCAGCCCTCTGGGAACCCTGAGACAGCAATTGAGACTGGGCATGGTGGCACACACTTGAAATCCCAGCACGTGGGAGGCTGTAAACAGGAGAATCACTATGAGTCCAGTCTGGTAATGAGACCCTGAACAGCCTGCAGATCCTTCTTTAAATTAAAAAAAAAAAAATTACAGGGGCCAGTGAAATAGCTCAGGTGTCTAGAGTGCCTGCTTAGACAAGCTTAGCAAGAGTGCAGGGCACACAGTTCGATCTCCAGTACTACATGCCGCTGCAGCCCCAGGCCCCGGGGTGGGCTAAGCTGGCCACACACACACACACACACACACACACACACACACACAAATTACAATCAAGTGACTCAATTTATATTTGTAAAATGTTAATATGTCCTAAAATAATGTAAACATTGTTTTCTGTAGTACTTTAAGTTTGATGAAATATAGTAACTCAGAAGAAAGCAGTATAGATATCAGGACCCAGCTGGGTAAGGCCACAGCTCTCTTGGTAGTATTCTCTATATTACCCAGTAGATGACAGGAGTAAGTATTTCACACTCTGCTGCATAAAAGAAGTTAACATAGCTGCCAGTCTTTGCTGGCATAGCTCATCCATGAAGGCTGGCATAAAAACAGATTATGAGATAACCTCTGGATAAACCAACTTGGCCTAGATTACCATGTATCTGTCTTCGTTTTGCCTCTTTTGTTGCTTCTTATGACACTATGTACATAAGGATATAATCAGTTGCATTCTGAAACTTTAATATTTGTCTTTCCCTTTACTTGGTCTCTGAGCAACTTCCTTTTTAGTTCTCAGTCCTCATCATGGGGCTTTCTGCAATCAGTGACAAGTCAATCAGGTGGGCTGGAAATTGTCAGTGTCAGTAAAGTACCCCCAGGGGAAGATGCTGGTTGGTCATTTCCTCTTAGATGTGCCATTTCTAGTTAAGGGTGTGGATAGTGAAACATGCTAAATATGCTGCTGGGTTTAGAGTGATGTTTGATGCATGCTAATATTCTGCAAAAAAAGAAACACAGAACTACCTTTTTAAAATCACAATAACTAGAATGGGAAATCAACTTGATTAAATAACACCTTGCCTCATAAACCATTTGTCAGTATCCATAACCTATAAGATTGGAATTCAATGGTCAGAGAGAGAGAGAGAGAGTCATAGGTAATCTCAGCCTCACAACTTGGCCGGTTCAAACAAGATCTCTGATACAACAGATACTCTCAAAGTCATACATGCCCAGAGAGAGGGAAGGACCTAACAGTTCTCTAAGAAGTGAACTACTGCTACAGATGGTGTGAACAATCTAAGTTAATCTCAACAGAGCAGACAATGAGGAAAAGAATAGGAATTTAAGCATGGTAGGTTCTTATGCTGAAGTATGGTAAGAGGAAATTCGTGCAGGTTGTCTGTCATCTATCCGCTAGGATTCAATTTCGCCATGCAGGGAGCTCTATCAGGAAAAAAGGGAAAAAAAAAAAAAAAGCTTAATTCAAATGTTTCACAAATTACTAGATAGACCGTAAGTTTCTATTTAAAAGAACTATATGTTCTTTACATGAAACAAAATGAAAGCACACACCCAAACACTTGAACAAAATTTCTGTCAGGAATTTTAGAAATGAGACCAGAATTGGAGTGAAAAATGTTTTAAATGAAAGAGTAACTAGAAAAATAAAGCAGCATTTGAAAGTCAGTTTATGGCTTTATGTTTCTAAAGTTTGTCAAAGTTATGAAACATTCAAATGTAGGTGGCTTTATTGATTTCCTGCATCACGGGTAATATTAGGGATTCTAAATGGGAAGACAGGGGAAGATGAGTGTTCAAGGTACAGATGTTTCTGGAGAGACTTTTGAGGAAGGAAGGACTTGCCCTGGAGGTGGTGCTCTCAGAAGACAAGGCTGAGTGTTCTGAATTGATAATCAGTTTATCTGAAGTAATAAGCACAAGAAACCAGAGCTGTGACTGAGAAGCACACAGCAGGCGAGATCAGCAAGGACAGAGGGGCTTGTGTTCTCATGAGCTTGGACAATCATGGACGATGTTCATAGTTTATCAAGTTCCTAAGTGCCTTGAAATTTGCCCCTTCCTATCCTTGTAACTATTATCCAGTTGTTGGTAATTCCTGAAATAGTGTCTTTAATGGCGAATGCTTCCACCAGTTGCACATACCAGATTAGCTTCTAGATGTTAGTAGATTTGCACTTTTCTTAAAATCTTACACATAAGAGAAGAAAGGCTATTAGTAGCTAGCCATAAAAAAAATCATCTAGGGACCGGGGAGATGGCTCAGTAGAATAAGCGCTTCCCTGTCAAGTGAAAGGGTCTGAAGTTCAATCCCCAGTTTTGCTAAAATTAAAAAAAAACAAAACAAACATTGTCTTATAAAATTAGGGTAATAAAAGCTGTCAGTATAAAAAGGCGGTGGTGAGGGGGGTTGGTGAGATAACAGAGGACTCAGTG
This sequence comes from Ctenomys sociabilis, assembly GCA_004027165.1. Classification (NCBI taxonomy): domain Eukaryota; kingdom Metazoa; phylum Chordata; class Mammalia; order Rodentia; family Ctenomyidae; genus Ctenomys; species Ctenomys sociabilis. Next base: position 23,153 of record PVKA01032284.1, read on the forward strand.
CCTCTTAGGCCAGTGCAGAGACCTGGCTTCGATTCCCAGTACTGCATGTGTGTAGTGAGACCCTGTACAAAATATATTAAAAATTAAATAATAATAATAATAATGTTAATAATAAGTCTTTTTAGGGTGTAAAATACAGATGGGACATGAACACCAGTCTAGGCTCTCTGGTGTATACCTGAACCTCAGCACTGTGAAAAGAGTGGCTAGGAAATAGCAAGTTTGCACTCACATGGAACAAATTTGCAAAATAAAATTTAAAAAAGTTAAGAGTTACAGGTTTAAAAATATACTAAAGTTATAAACACCAAATTCATTCTTTTTTCTTTTACTGAAAAACCAAAAGCACTCTAGTATAGAAGAGTAAAAGAAACATTGTTTTTAAAAGTTACAAAGCTCATTATTAAAACTAGAGGTTTCAAAGCCAGACAGCCTGAGAACAAAGCAGACTGCATGCTGCTTTTGCTAACTCATTTTGGGTAAACTTGCTCACCGTGGTGTTCCTTAAGTCTCCATAAAGTCAAGTGGGAATAAATTCATTGTGGTATTGTGAAAATTATATCAATAAATATATGGAAACCACTTTTTCATTTTATAGAAAAAGGTAAAACAAAATTTCATAAAAGATAGTAGGAGAATAATAATAGTGAATAAAATACTTTGTTCAGATAAAAGACAGGGGCAAAGAAAATTCTCCCAATGATACTACAACAGACCTTCATTTTTAATAAACTAAGAGACATTAATAACATCACTTAGTTACATATCCTCCCCTCCTTGTTTTTGTATTTTGGGGAAGAGTCTACAGGATGTTCAGGATGTCACTACTACACTGGACTCATATGATTCTCCTGTTTACAACCTCCCTAGAGCTGGGCTTATAGGAGCATGTCACCACACCCAGTCTCAAATGCAATCTCAGCAGGCCCCTGGGGTGGGGATCCAATGCCCACACCCTGAATCTGCTTGCAGGTGCTTTAATCTGCTGAGTTATTTGGCTGGCCCTTCCTTTTCTCCTACTGTTCTTTCCCCTTTTTTCCCATCCTAGTTCTTTTTCATTTGGAACAATTTCTTCCAATTTTACAATATCTATTGTACATTGTAGACCTTATTTACTCTTTAAGAATCTCACACCAGGGAAAAATTCAATGTTTATACATATGAGTCTGGTTTGTTTCATTTATGAGGACGGTCTCAAGTAGCATCTATTTACTCACAAAGTCTCTTATACTTGGGTGCTCCCACTTTTGGTGCAAACAACTTTATGATTGCTATCTCTTCCTCTTGATGTTTCCCTTATTGATCTGTTTTCCTGCTCCTAAATGTGCTTGGTTGGAAGAATAAATTGTCTGCAAACAGCATAGCTATCCCTGCTTCTTTCTGGATTCCCGTTGCGTGGGGTGCTTTTTTTCATCCTTTGAGTTTTAGGCTGTGTATCTCTTTTTGCATTAAATGGGTTTCTTTAAAGCACCCACAAGCAGCTACAAGGGCCAGGGTTTGATTTCCAGGCCTGCTGTGCTGGCCCCTCCCCTGGACATGCTGAAAGGCCAATTGAGACTGGGCATGATGGCATGTGCCTGTAATTCCAGCTCTTGGGAGGCTGTAAACAGGTGGATCATTACGAGCCTGAACTAGTAGTAAGACCCTGAAGATCTTGTAGACCTTTCCCTAAAATGCAAAAAGTAAATAAATAAATAAAAATAAATAAATAAAAATTTAAAAAATGAGTTTCTTGCTTGCAGGATAGATGGATCTTCTCATCGATCCTTTCTGCCACTCTGTTCTTTTCATTAGTTAATGGAAGCTATTCTAACCAATGACTGTGGTAAAATACTTTTACCACAGGCCAGGTCATACTTAGAAATGTGTAGATTCATTTTATTGTCATTGTAAGACAAGGATGAAGTGAAAATATGAAAGCTAGAATTTTTCGATAAAAGAACAAAGATGTACACTAAAATAGTGCCACAATTGATGAGTGTTTTCAATGGAGCACTATTCCAGGACAGCTATGACTCAGATAACTCACTGATTATTGAAGAAAAGGAGAAAAAGTAAGCAGACGTACAAAATAATACCCACAAGTAACTTAACTGTAAGATATCTGTTATAATAAAAAGGTGAATGGATGCTGATCAAACTAAATCAGCTGAAATTGATGATATATAGCCTTTTGGACATAAAGAAAGGGTAATGTTCCATGAGGTAAACTCATGTGTTTTAGGGTGTTTACACAAGACACAGCATTTAAATGTCAGAAGGAATTGGTATATGGTAGTATGTTTCAAAAATATATCAAGAAAC
>PVKA01032285.1:0-15262 GCA_004027165.1 Ctenomys sociabilis
TTTCATTCTTGTTTCTGTTCTTCCAGGAAGTCACAAAACCATTTGGTTATTCTAACCTACACTAATACTAAACACATGCTTTCTTCCTTTCCAGAAACCCTTATTATAATTCAGTTTTGTGATTAACTTTTCTGTTGCTCCATTTTAATCTCTTATTTGTTTTGCATATCTAGTCTTGCTTTCCTTAATTAGATTACAAGCTCCTTGAGGCAAGAGATCATGTTTTGTTTTGCTTGTATCTACTTCCTATATCCCAACCATCTACCTCAGTTGTAGGAAACCAGGAGCTTCTGGTGAGCAACCCATATCATTATTGTAGGTAAAACTAAACTGTCAGCTAGGAAAGCAGGTAGACCCAGGGAGGGCTGGGGAATATAGCTCAGTGGCATAAGAACCTGCCTGGCAAGTATAAGGTCCTGAGTTTGGTTTTCCCATACTGCCAAAAAAAAAAAAAGGAAAGACTTGGGGAGCTGAAGGTTTTGAGGAAGGTAGAGCATGGGAGGAAGGAGGGGAGAAACAGGAGCATGATGTCTACAGGCTCTAAAGCTCAGGCTCCCTATTCACACTAGGGTCCTGCTGGGCTGCCTTTACCTCTGTCTTTCCCATTCTGCATCTTCTCTTCTTCTTCCTCTGCATCATCCTCTGCTGTGAAAACAAGTTCAAGGAGGCCAGTGACCCTCTGGCCCAGCACAGGCATGGAAGAAGGGTTCGTGGGTAACTCAGGAGGTTTTTTTTTTTTTTTTTTTTTTTTTTTTTTTTAACTCAGGAGTTCTGGATGGCACCCTGGCTAAAGGCTCAAGATTGCAGAACTCCATAGGCCTTAAACTTGCTCTCTCTACCCCTTGTGAACTCCGTATCCCAGCACTGTGTAATAGGAACCTGTAAGAAGCAGAGCACACTTGGCTGTCCACCATGCTGCTAACTTCACAGGGTGTGAGGCAGCACCTGTCTTCCCTGGGATCATGACCGTCTACTAAGGATAGACACTAGGTATATCCCTGTGAGACAGTTGTATATAGTGGGAAGGATACACCTCATATCTTACATTCATGTTCAGGGAAGATACATAGGGAGGAATGCCTAGATTAATACTGATTTCTCAGGGAAAAAAGAAGAAAAAAGGAAATTTTAATTAACCACAAACTTAAAATGACTATACAGTGCAAAGTGGCTCTGTAAACCAAAATTAATGCTGGCTAAGGTTGTTTTCCAGGGTCCCACTAAAGGACAATCACAGACACCCTGTGTTCTATAGGACAAACCTCTTTGTAATATGGAGCAATGCACTCAGAACAAGATGTTCACTTTAATTAGGGTCTTGGAAATCTTGGCCACATCTAGTGTGGTCAAACAAGATGGTAAAATGAAAATCATGTCATTCAGTGTGACTAAAGGGACTTAGTATCATCTAAAGGAGATGTGGGAAATACTGTTATATCTGCCATTAATTCTTGAAAGGTGACCTGCAAAGGAGGGACTGAACTGACTGAGGAATTTTAGATGGGCAGAAAAAATGAATCATCTGTAAGAAGGCAGATTTTGGCTCCTAAATATGGAAGGGCTTTTCAGTTAAAGCTGGTCATGAATGAGCTCACTGGAAATACTAAAGCAAATCCCCAACCTCAAAACTGGGTTTAGGCTCATGGCCTCATGTATGCTTGACAAGGTTTCTACCACTGAGCTATATCCCAGCCCTTTTTATTTTGCAATTTTTGAGACAGGAGCTTGATAAGTTAAAAGTTGCCCAGGCTGGCCTTAAACTTTTGAATCTCTTGCTTTAGCCTCCTAAGTAGCAGAGATGCATCACTACACTCAGCTTTTCAGATCTTTACATTGGGTGGCAAGTTAGATTAAATGAAAACTCTAAAACCCTTTGAACTCTATGAATCCATTTATTTATTTGTTTATTTTAAATAGAGCCTTGCTATGTAGTTCAGGCTGACTTTGAACTTTAGGTAGTACAGGCTGCCCTCAAACTTATGGCCATCATCCTGCCTCAGCCTGTAGAGTGCTGAGGGTACAGGTGAGTGCCATCACACCTGGCCTGATTGCTTAATTTCTAAAAATGTTTTTAAAAGATGAGAAAGATAATTATGGAGATACATCAGATGTACACCCTGCAGAGAAAAAGAAAAGACAATCTGAGTATTTGTTCTCAACCTAACAAAACCTTCTGAAACTGATCAAGGAGATGGTAAATATGTGTTGGTCCTGGGCAAGACTATTCCATTGAGAACTGAGCACCTTCACATGTAAACAGAATTTATTTCTTTGTTTTGGAGGGTTGCTGGAGTGCACGTGGATTTAGCCTATATCTACCACAGGCTTAGTGTCCAGGAATGAATCCTGTCAAGGAAAACAGGCCCCTCAGAACCCTGGGTCTGACTTCTTGTCATGGGTAGGGCAAGAGAGAGCACTGGCTGTTAGGTCATGTGCTGATGACCTAAGTTCTACAGGCCAGCTGTGTCCCCCAAAGTGGCACAACCCCAGGCAAACCATTTTTCTGATAATCACTGATCATATTTCTATCATAAGAGGACTGAACAGCAGATGTCTATGGTACTCTTCAAATGACACTATATAATTTTGTTAAAACCACCCTTCCTACTATAAGAGATTATTTAGTATTTCTAATAATTGCTAACTTTTTTGAAGTTATTTGGTTTCCACATGCTGTTTACTGATTTACAACTACTAGCAGTTACATCATACTTTCATCCTAGTTGAAGGAGCTCAGAAGCCACTGATTTTGCATAAATGGTAACAAGTAGCCTTGAGGTACAAGTGTAGTTCATCTCCATGCCTAAAATCCCCTGGGAAATTCCCTTGAAGAGTGGGATTTCCTGACTCTGAGGGAGATAGATCAGGGAGGAAACCTAATCAGCTGTGAAGTCATCTCTAAAGGCCACTAGCTCTTCAGTGTGTGTGCACTTGTACATGTGTATGTAAGAGGGCTGTGCTTCTGTGGGGTTAATAGACAGGACATGGTGGGGAGAAGGGCATCACATAGCCCCAGAAACATGATAATCAGCACTTAACTTGCTGTGGAAAGGCAGATCACATGCATATTTTCTTCTGAAGGAGAATAGGTCTAAGAGCAGAGACCTTGTTTTGGTCCCATGAAAACTGTAATGGTAGATATATTCCCCTACTGAAAAACACTGGAGATCACCTTTTCTAAAGGTATCTGAATGGAGAAACTGCTCTGTATTATTTATTTATTTTTGCGGTACTGGGGATCAAACTCAGAACCTTGTGCTTGCCAAGTAGGCATTTAAGCCATTGAGCTATCTCCCCAGCTGCTCTGTATTTTTAATAACCTCAGAAGCTCCTGCGAGGCACTTACAAACACTATGTTAGGTAAAAAAGGACAGAAGAGACCCCTCAGTGTGAGGGATCCACTGAGATTGGGAAGGGAGCTCACTTGCATAACAAGTCACATGGGAATCCCACCACTGGAAACAGTATGTAAGTATCAGGTGGTTCTACCTTAAATTTCCCTTTCCTGAGTTTTATGTGAGGGGAAAATGCTACAAGGCAGAGGTCTCTGGGAGTCATTGTAGTGGCTGAGAGGTGGAGAAAGATAACATTGGATGGAAGGAGTAAATGAATCTGCAAATCCCAAAGGTGAAATCAGAGCCTGGTTATAGGCAAAAGGAGAGGGAATACTATTTTAAAAGCAAACACCAAATCAACAGGAAAGAGCATAAAGACAGCTGGGAGAAGCCAGCACTAGAGGGTGATACAGAGGCTGATATCTAGGAAAGCTTCCAAATGGGATGGTGGTCAGGCCTGGGAACGAGCCACTGTGGACAAAGTGCAGGCAGGAAGTGAGGGCTTCCACCAGATGGATCTGTCGGATAAATCTAAATGTGTAACTGCCCGTTTTGATCACATGGGAAGAAGGCACGCTTGGTGGAGGGCCCACCTGCTCCTAGGAGGTAAAATGAGAGGGCATGTGCCACACACTGATGTGCCACCAGGATGCAGAGGAGGGCAGGTGCAAGGGGAGGGTGGGAGGCTGGCGGGGAGCTCTGAGCATCACCTGAATGGAGCTCCTTTACCAGGGATGACATGGTGTTGGTGATGGAGTCAGCAGCCACCAGCAGGTCATTATGGAGGTTTCTCCTTGTACCTGAGGGGAGTCAGAGCAGATGGCAATGCAGGGTGGGGCATGGAGAAGAGAGAGCCAAGCAGATGCCTCAGTCCACCAAGCCTTTGGGCACAAACGCAGGACAGCTAAGGGCAATGGGACTGTGGTGGCTCCACCTGTTTACCCACACCAGGAGATTGTTTCCATGCTTTTTGTCTTCTCCATATGGACAGCTCAGCCTGTGAGTCCATGCATAGTAGCCAACATATAATATAAAACAAGATGGGTCCCAGAACAAGCCATCCACTATGGTGTTCTCATCTCTCAGGGCCTATCCTTCAAGACCACCACCTCCCACTTTCTTGTCCCAAACCCCCTCAATGCCTCCTCCCATACTCAAGGTTGCGAATCCCTATTTCTTTTCTTTCTTTCTTTTTTTTTTTTTTTTTTTTTTTTTTTTTTTTTTTTTTTTTTTTTTTTTTTTTTTTTTTTTTTTTTTTTTTTTTTTTTTGTATTTTTAGGGAAGGAATCTATAGGGTGTTCAGGGTCTTACTACTAGATCAGACTCTAGTGATCTGGCTCTTTACAGCTTCCCAAGAGCTGGGATCACAGGCATGTGCCACCACACCCAGTCTCCATTGCTGTCTCATCGTGCCCCCAGGGAGGATCAAACCTCCAGCCCTTGGGCCTGCCCACTTGCAGGCACTTTAATTTGCTGAGCTATTTGGCTGGCCCTCCCCTAACTCTTTAGATGGCTGTGGCAATTCTACAATTAGTGGACCTTTAGCCAAGTCCTATTTAGAAAACCACTTCCTGATTTTGCTTGTTCTAAGAACCTTCTAGGCTCAGGGTATGATTTTAGATTACTCCACCCAAGTCCTCTGGCGGTGGCAAAGCCCCATTTGGGGAAAAGGGCAAGGAACTTCCCTCCACCCAGAAGAAAGAGCACAGAACTCTGGGAGGCTTGTTCTTTGCATACATATGAAGCCTGCAGACCTCTACTGGAGACTAACCCATCTACTGAGATGGGATCAGGATTTGACCCATTTATACTATAAATCTGACATCTTAAGCCAAGGTATCTGTCATCTAAAGCCAAGAACATATAGGGAAGGAAGTGGAAAAAGTCTCAATGGGAATCTTGTATGTACATTCCAGTCCCTTTGGCTCCCAGCTAGACTCAGGCCCAGACACTTACCTTGTGCAAATGCTTCCTGTACGTCATCCCTAACTCCACTCAGTGAGTCCTGTGGGCAGTGGGTCGGGGTGGAGCCAGCAGATGTGGAGCGGACAGGCATGGGCATGGGGCGGCCACCTCCATGAGTGGGTGATGTATGTGGTGATGCTGTGGCCTGAGCCTGAGAGGAAGAGAGAGAAGATCTGTCATTTCAGGTGTTCCATCTTGCTGAGGAAGGGGGAAGCCTTTCTCAGTCAGTCTGAGTTGGACAACAGCTTGCAGATGTGTTTGAAAGGAAGGAGTCAGGCTGCCCCTGGGGCTGGGGAGAGGAAGAAAAGGGAAGAGGAAGGGGGTAGGTGAGGAAAGGAGTGGATAATAAAACTGGGAATAGGGCAATGAGGAGGCCAGCGGAGACGGGAGGCCTTCAGGTAGGCAGACTGGGCAGAGCAGCAGGGCTGAGAGTCCAGGCTCCACTGCAATGAACACCCGCCTCCATGTTTGCATACATTTATGTATACACTGTCATCAAATCCTCCACAAACCTGTGTATAGAATGGGCTCATGTCTTTCTAGAAAGATAAGAAGAATGTGCATGAGGCTGTGTACAAGAGTGTGTGTGAGGCTGCATGGCTTTCCGCATGGCTCTCCAGCGGCCTGTCTTTTGCATGTGGCAGCTTCTGCTCCAGGTAGATGTGCTCCTGAGTTACATGCAGAGTGGGAGGTAGGCTGCTTCCTAGGGGCCTGACCTAGAGGCCAGCAAGGCACATCACCCTGCTAAATATTGAGCACCATACAACACAGTAATTCAACTTTTAAGTGTATCACCAAGATAAATGAAAATATGTTCATACAAATTCTATGTCCAAATGCTCGCGATAGGATTACTCAATATGGCCTAAACTTGGAAACTCAAATGTGTATTAATTGATGAATTACTTAATAAAATATGACATATCCATACAATGGAATACTATTTTACAGTAAGAAGGAATGAAATATTGATACATGCTACAACCTGATGAAACTTGAAAACATTTTGCTAAGTGAAAAAACCCAAAAGACCATATATTATATAATTTCATTCATATGAAATATTTAGAAGATGTAAATTATAAGAAGCTGAAAACATATTAGTGGTTATCTGGGATGGAGAGGAGTTTGAAAGATGGTGGGTCTGAGGTTTCTTTCTGAGGTTAAAGATATATTCTGCAACTGATGGTGGCGATGGCTGTACAATTCAGCAAATACATCAAAAGCCACTGAATTTTACACTTTCAAATTGTGAATTGTATGGTATGTGAATTATATTTCAAAAAATTATTATAAAAAGACACCATTAAGAAAAATAGGGTTGGGGAGATGGCTCAGTAGAATAAGTGCTTGCCTAGCAATCACAAGGGCCTGAGTTCAATCCCTGGTTCTGCCAAAAAAAAAAAAAAAAAAAAAAAAAAAAAAAAAAAAAAAAAAAAAAAAAAAAAAAAAAAAAAAAAAAAAAAAAAAAAAAAAAAAAAAAAAAAAAAAAAAAAAAAAAAAAAAAAAAAGAAAAAGAAAAAAAGGGCCAAGGATATAGCTCAGTGGCACAATACCTGCCTGGTGAGTGCAAGGTCCTGAGTTCAAGTCATGATACCCTCCCCAAGAAAAGTCATAGCCAGAGAGAAATAACTGTTTCTGATAAAGACCTTATGTCTAAAACATATAATGAACTCCTAAAACTCAATGTTAACATAACAAACAACAGAATTACAAAATGAGCCAACATTTGAAGAGACATTTGACCAAATGAGATGTATAAATAGGCTAATAAAAACATAAAAAAATCAACATAAGGAGCCATGAGGGAAGTGGAAATTGAAAATACAATATAATATGCCTTATAGTATTATAATAAAATAACTATAATAAAAAAGACTAAGGAAGGTAGGGGAAACCTGATGTTGACTGTAATAGTTATGACCATTTTAAAAAACATTTCAGCAGTTTTTAGAAGTGTTACATGTAAACTTAATCATGTAACTCAGAAAATTCCACTCCTGAGTTTCTCCAAGGGAAATGAAAACATATATCTACCCAAAGTACACACAAATATTCACTGGCAGCAGATTAATGTCCAAATAGTGGAAACAACCCCCCAAATGCATTAACTCATGAGTGGATTAACAAAAGGTAGTACTATATAATGGGACACTATGGGCTCCCTTTTTTATTGCTGTTATAGTATATATCCAGATGTTCATCCCAAAGCTTTATGAGCTCATTGCAGGGGTTTTGCAAGGAGGTGTGTCACACTAGGAGTGTGGCTTGGAAGAGTTTATTTCCCTCCTGCCTCCTGTGATTAAGCTGCTTCTTGCTGCAATGGCATGAGCAACCTTCTTGGCCATGCCCTATGCCATGCTGCCCTGCCTTGAAGCCAGCTGACTAAGGGTTGAAACCTGAACAGAGTGTGAGCCAAAATAAACCTCTCCTCCTTTAAGTTGTGGTTGTCCAGGAGACAAGAAAGGAACTATGACAGCTTCACAGAGTATTTTATTATTGTTTAACTTTTAGAACAATTTTCCCTTGATGACTAAATATGTTCTAGTTTGTTGAATATTCTCTTCTATTTTTTTATACTCTTCTATTTTTGTCAGTGGTTATAAAACATTTTATTAGTATTTACTTTTACAGAGTTATGTATCGCTTCTTCCCAGTTACTTCAGAAATGAACCATGAATCCTGTTTTAGCTAGTTAATATTACATATTAATCATTGTGTTTTTGAGATTCTATCTACCTTTTATCCTATTTTTAGGACATTTTTATGTGAGAGGGGAAAATTATAATGGATAAAATTGATTTAAAAATGTAAAGATGCTTTTAGGATATATGACAAGAGCTGAGGGCCAGGAAGATGGCTCAGTAGAATAAGCACTTCCCTGGCAAGTGCAAGGGCCTGAGTTCAATCCCTGGTTCCTCAAAAAAAAAGATATGACAAGAGCTGGAACGTGCAAATGAGTAGCCAGGGTTTCAGATGCAATCCAAACTATACCAGGGAACTGGGGACAAAGGAGGGAATCTACGGAGTCCAACACAGGAGAAGTCCTATAAGCTAGCAGCAGTTTGGGATGCTAGGGATCATAAAAGTAGGGAGATGAGCAGAGTTCAAGGGACTCTGAGGGGACCTGGGAATTCAGATGCCTCAGCTACAGAGCTAGGAGTGCTGTTGTAAGAATTGGGCTGTCTGTGATGGGATGACCACCCATCGCCCAGGTCTCGTACAGGTGGAGATGGGAACATTCTTCCATGCAAGGTCAGCCTCTAAAACACAGTGCCAACCTCAGGCACAAGAAGAGGGATGAGGTTTGTGAGGTTCTGGTCCAGAGCTGGCCTAGAAAGGGCTAGATTAAGTGTACAACTCTGAAAGAGTAAAAACTTAAGATGAAAACTGTATCGACTTAAAGACAAAATGGCCTGTGAAATTCAATTTCACTATATGACAGTTATCTATAGTCCCTCAGAGGGCCAGCCCAGCAAGATGTACCCAGTGAATCCACATAAATCTTCCTCTGTGAGGACTCAAGGTGAACATATAACTGCTTTTTAAGAACATGAAATCAAACCTTTGCAAATATTTTAGTATGAAAATGACTAGGAATGAAACAAGAGAATGGGCAGTAAGATATGGCTAAAAGTGCAGGATCAGGAAGAGTGAAATTAGTTTCCTAGATCACTGCTCAGCAGATGCCTTCTGAGGGACAGAAAATCAGACTCCTGAAGTTACCTTTGTTCAGTGCAGTTGAAACAGCAAAGCTAAAGCCACTATGATAGTGACATTCTGTTTACCAGTCTTATAGCCTAATCCCTGGCTTTAGTATCTTACTACATTGCAACAGTGCTAGGATGGAGCTCTAGACAGATGGAGCTCTGTAAACACTGGTTCAGGCAGAACAATGCCAATCAGCCTCCTGGGAAAGCCAGAGACCAGTTACAGTCTCTCAATACATTACCTGTCTCAGCAAGGCCCAAGACTAAAGGTTAAGAAGCCTAAAGGTTGGTTTGATCTGGATGAGTATACATTGGTATGAGGGTATCAAATGACTTTGCTTTGGGATGGTTTTGATAAAAAGCAAGAGGTCTAGCAATGGTCCTTTTGCTCTGTTGAATGGACTGTGCTCTCCTATGCATTCACTCCTGATGGCCTTGTTGCCTCCCCCTGTAGGCTGATGGTTCTGTGGAGGTCTGTAAATCTCCTGTCCCATCACTACACTACTTCTTAAATTCCATCTTTTGCATCATTGTGCTTAGCACAAATGAATGCTTAGTAACTACTTATTAAGTGACAACCACAGGAATCAAATTTCTGGACTTTTTCCTTCTGTAGTGGAAAATGGGAAAGTAGCCAGAGTAGGTCAAGATCTCCAGGGAGAAATAAATCTATCATCAGTAAATTTTTGTATGAAATACTGTAACAGCCAGCCTTCTGAGAAGGCCCCCAATGAATGACCTCCTCCATTCATAACTTGGAGTACTCTCCCTGGTAATGGGCTTCATCTTGTGACTGGTTCCTAATGAACAGGATGTCTCTTCTGAGATTAGGTGAGGAAAGATTGTGATTGTCTTTGTCACACTCCTGCTTGCTTACTTTGGTGAGGCCAGCTGCCATCTAGTAAGCTGCCCTGTGGAGAGGAACTAGGATGGCTTCCAGCTGTCAGCCAGCACTACATGAAAGCTTTCATCCCACAAATCACAAGGAACTGAGCACTGCTAATACCCATGGGAGCTGCTGAACCTTGAGGTGACTGTAGCCTTGTGAGAGTGACTGAGCTGAAGGACCCAGGAACATAGCACCCAGTTCCTGGCTTACAATAGCTTTCCTAAAATCAGTTTCTATTCATTTAAGCTGCTAAGGGTTTGAGGCAATTTGCTGTGTAGCAACAGATAACTTATACAGAAGGCTAATTCTAAAAAATATATCAGTAGATCAACTGCATATCATGAACATTTGATTGACAAGGAGGGGCAGAGGAATTTGGAGATATGTAACATTAGGACCAAAGGGCTTTGCGGTAGGACAAAGACCCTAGAAAGAGGGCTATGGACGAGAAGAGAAGGAGGAATACTTTATCAGCAACACATCTTCCAAACTATGAATTTACCTAGGGTCTGGAATGCATCAGCCTGTCCTGACACAGGTTTCAACTTCTTTGCCTTGTTGACGATTACCAGCACTCAGCAGCATTTTTATGCTTCTTGAAGAAAGGGGTAGTGCAGGCTCTAAGATGCAATTACAGTTTTTCTCAGCACCTGGGTGAACTCTAGAAGGCCAGATGGGGTCAGTGATAGGGCATGGGATGAGGTTGGGGATTTGCTTCTTAGCCATTTTTTAAGCTCAAATATACAACAGTTTCTGGGCCTGGTGATCTTCACCAGGTAACCTCATCTCAGAAACACTAAGTGACTGTGGTGTGCCTTTATTTGAACCATTCTATCAGCGAAGAACACACTTCTGAGGGTCACAGTGATCTCACAGTTCCATCACGACATATTCTATTTCCAATTTTCCTTCCTCACAATGAAGTCAATATTAAAGATGCTGAGCATCGAGGCCTTGTGCAGATAAAGTTGATTAGGAGGGTACAGGGAATGAGCCCCTGTGCAGAGCATGGGATCATCTCCAGAAAGACAGAAACAAGATGCTTCCAATTAAACAAGCACAAACTATGCACATGATCTGAAACACTTGTAATGCAGAGAAGCCCTCTTAGCTTGCTAAAATCCATGGTTAACTCTGCCTGCAAGATAGACATGGGTCAAACAAGCATGTGGAAAATCAAGCTACAGCCCTGCACTGCACTACTTTACCTTGTCCCACAAGCACAATGTGGGCTGTATGCTGCAGAGGCAGGTTTCTCATGAGACTGCCAAGCATTCCTTTCAACACAAACCAATCCAGAATAAGAAGGGAAGCTGGTAGACAGACTTCACAGTGAACATCTAGAGCTTGTGGATAACCTGAGAATCTAAGTCTGTCAAGACTTCCCGAGGGGAAGAGGACAAGCTGCCCAATAATAGGCTTAGACCACTGTGTGCCTCTAGGTTTCAGCTGCCAGTAGAGGGGCAATTAGTCTGGCAAAGCAAGGGACACTGCAACCTGCTACTCAGTGTTTTAAGATTTCCTGGTGTAAGGATAGTGGGATCTTGTAATATAACCTATGACTAAGGCGTGAATCAGCATAGGATAATCATCTAACCAGTAACTTAGCACAATAAGAGCCCTGTAACTTAGTTTCTCAGAGCACAGAGGTCCTTTGTAGTTTGAAACAATTCTGCTGGAATGTAGAGCTAGAGACACAATCTGAGCAGCTTTCTAGGCTGCTGGCTCTTCACTTTTCAAACCAGCAAAGACTCTGAGAATCCTGAGGAAGCTATGCATCATGTTTCAAGAAAAGTGATCAGAAATAAGACTTAAAATTTCAAATGATTTATGACCATAGAAAAACAGCCTGTTTCAGGCCAACATTCATTTTGTATTTGAGGACTGAGACCTAGAGTGGTTACAACATTGCAAGGCTGAAAGAGTACCTAGGTCTTCTAGTGACCTCACACTGTTAGGAAAAATGTAAGCATGCTGGGATCCTAGCACCATCTTTCTAAGGTCAGAAGGGATACAAATCAGTCAAGACATCTTGCTACAGAATTTAATTGTGATTTTCTATAGAAGAGTCAATTCCATTTCCTGTAAGAGTTAGAAATGTGGGAGAGGAGAGTACAGGGAGTAATGACTTAGTTCCTTATCTTGAACACCAATCTAATACTGAAGCCAGTACAGGTACAGAGAGTTGCAGAGAGGTGAGCTGAGGACATAGTGCTCCCTCCCTAGCCCTGCAACTGAACACAGAGAGAGGGACTCACGTGGTGAGGCAGAGAACTGCTAGAAGGCCAGCTGCACAGAGAGAAGGATGCTGTCTTTAGTAGGAAAATGGTGCTGCTTTTGGCCATGTTTAGCCCTCCTCAGCATGGTGCCTGCACGTAGTAGGGGCACCATGAAGAGTACTTCTCCCTTGTGGAAGGTAGGAATTGTCTTATCTCTTTGGTACACAAGACAGTCAGGTACATCCTGCCATATCCCAAGAGGTCAGTGGCACAAAATCTGCTATGAGAGCTAATGTCCTCTGTGGGCATTATACTGGCACAGCTGCCACTCCATGCCAACTCTGAGTAGGGTGCTATCATGACGACAAAGTGGAGGACACTGTAGTCTCCACCCCTCTCTCTGACTCATGGCTGCCTGCCAGGCAGCAGATGGCCCGTGTGGACAATTACCTCAATTTTCTGCAGTATAGTTAAACAAACTGGCCTCTTCACTGCCAATTTTCAGAGGTTTCAGAAAACAATGTTCAGAAAATGAAGCTATAAGTCTGAAATGTAGGCAAGACAACCATGGCTATGTGGAAGCTGGGATGGATAAAGAACTTTGAATGGACTTTGAACATCTTCTCTAAAAGGAAGCAAAAGCCCCTCATACTATTTAAATCAGGTGCTGGTCACACTATGTTTGGAAAACACAACTGCCTCAAGAACAGGAGAGACAGGGGATAGATTTTCTGCAGTTGCACTGTCTGTCCTGCTGCAAGATGTGAAAATAATTGCTTACCTGGCAATAGTTCAGACTGCTGCAAGTTAGGATGGGGAATGGAAGTCACAGACATCATAGACCACGGAAAGGAGATGTGAGCGAGAGTCAGCAGCACTGCAGCAGGCTGCGGTCTCCTCTGGAATGAACCAGATGCCTGGAAAGGACATGCTCAGAGACATTTTGTCTTAGCAATGTACCTTCTTGGAAACTACCCTCAGTACAGCATTTGAAAGACTGACATGTGACTTCTAAACATGCAGAAGGGGGCTGAGGAGGTTATGATGTCTCTGCACTTTTCACTATTAATACATGCATGCATCTATTATGTTTGGTGGGAGGACAGGGCTACCAACACATCTGCCATGAGGTCTTGGTTAACACAGAAGGTTGGCACTCATTTGCTCCACATTACTCTAGGCACCTCAGGGTGCAGACATGATCCACCACTTACTGTGGTGGGTGTGGGATGCTCTGTGATTACGGTGTCAGCAGTGGGTAGAAGGTTAATGTTCTTAATCTTTATGATTCTGTCTCCAGTGTGGTCATGCTAAATTACACAGAAGATAGCTTACTCCAAGACTTAAAGGGATGAATGGGAAGGTGTTTAGTTATCTTTTTTAGTGGAAATAGGAAGGCATATTGAATTTCTAGGACAAAGAACAATCTATTAAAACTTACCATAAACCCAAAGATCAAAAGAAAGTTGAAATTTAATCTTTCAGCTAAGCTCATAAACCCCATTCTAGAATTACTCTTTTTCTGTTTGTTTCCCTTTGTTTACCCAGCCCCGTGTAAAGTTGGCCTCCTTTGTTAGTCCTCATTGCACGATTTAAAGCCAGTTCTTAGAAAACTGATTAGGGATCTTTTGGAGAGAAAATTCCCCATAAAACGAATACCAGACACTCACATTGTATATTAGCAACAAAACTAACATAGTCTTTCAGGATGGTGTGGTCCTTATTCAGGCAGAAATCAATTATGAGGCAGGAAGGAGTGATATTTAAGGTCCAATGAATCAAAGTTAACTGTTTATTATTGGTAAGCAAAACTTATGTGTGAAGTATAACTCATTTATTTGGATAACACTCTTCTTTTTTCTTTCTGTTTTTTTTTTTTTTGGCAGAACTAGAGATTGAACTCAGGCCCTTATGCTTGCCAGGGAAGCACTTATTCCACTGAGCCATCTCCCTGGCCTCCAACACTCTACTTTTCATCTACTGCTTGTAATGGTTAAGCTTAACTTTCAACTTGATTGGTTTTGAAACTGCCAACAGGATTAGTAAAGCATATTTCTGGGTGTGTTTGGTTTGGTCATGGAAGTCTATACTGGTTTGTGGCCCCTTCTTCTCTGATAACATTTCCCTTGCTCTCTTTCCTGGCCATAATCTAAGCAGCTTTGCACTACCATGCCCTTCTACCATGATGTTCTTTTCTTGAAGCCACTTTCTACAACCTTTGACGCTGTGGGCAATTTCTGAAACTAAAGGCACTGTCTTTAGCAGGAAAATGACACTACTCTTGGTCATGTTTAGGTATCTCCAATGTGGTGTCTGGCACACAGTGCTATAGTGCCTTTTCTTCTTGCTTGTGGAATAGGTAGGAACTGTTTTACCTCCTTGGTACAATAAATAAATAAATAAATAAATAAACCCTTCCTCTTTTAAGTTGTATATGTTAAGTATTTGGTCCCAGTAGTGAAAAGATGTCTAATATAGAAAATTGGTATCAGAGAATGGGATCAACACTATGACTACACCTGACTATATGGTTCAGAAGCCTTTGGAACTGCTTTGGAAGAGTCTGGAAAAGTTCATAAAAGTGAGATAGAGAAACCCTAGAATGTTGTAAAAAGACATTTTTGTTTTTGAGACAGAGTCTCACTATGTATTTTGGCTGGCCTTAACTATGTACCCTTCAGCTCAAGGCAATCTTCCTGCCTCAGCCTTGCAAGTACTGGAAATACAGGTGTGTATCATTATACCCAGATAAGATGAGCTTCATAGGTGATTATGGAAAGTAACTTTTTTTTTATGTACTTAGTATAGGGTCTACAGGGTCTCACTAAGTAGATTGGACTCCTAGTGATTTTGTTTTCAGCCTCCCAAGCACTGGAATTACAGGCATGTGCCACGATGCCCAGTCTCAGCATGACCTGGGGGTGGGGCTGGCACGGCAGGCCAGGGATTGAACCCCTGACCCCTGTGTCTTCCTAAGCAGATGCTTTAATCTGCTGAGCTATCTGGCTAGCCCTATAGGAGATTATGGTCACAGCTCAAAAGACTAAAATGCCAATAGAAATGTTAGCGAGAAAAGACCAGGCTTATAAAGTTTCAAAAAGGAATGAGGACTGTCTTGGGAACTGGACTAGAGGCCATGCATAC
>PVKA01032285.1:15362-25517 GCA_004027165.1 Ctenomys sociabilis
TGGAACCAGGGGTTGAACTCAGGCCCTTGTGCTTGAAGGGAAGCACTTATTCCACTGAGCCATCTCCCCATCCCCAGCTGTGTGTTCTTAATCTCTCTGTACCTAAGCAGAGCAAAAGCATTTGAAAACCTTAAATGTTAGCCAGAAAAAAGCAAAAGCATTTGAAAACCTTAAATGTTAGCTATGTGTAAAGATAGGGCCAAAGGAGCTGTGGATGCTATTAGAAAGAAACCAAAGAATCACCAAGGCTCCACCTATCTGAAGGGTACAGATGTATAAACCTTTCTGTTGAGAAAAGATGGGTGGCAACTGCAAGCATCTTGAGGGCATAACTGTAATAGGTAGAAGGACTTCAATAAGTGATCAAGGCAAAGAAAGGACATGAATGAAGGCCTTAGGGCATGAGTAGGAAAAGTGTTCTTGGGGACAAGGGATGGCAAGAGGCAGTGTACAGAAGCATAAAAGGTGTGTAGAGGTAAAAATGAAATGTGGGCAGCAATAATCCAGAGCCACCAGATTTATTTCACAGGCCATAGATGGGCAAACTATAGCTCATGGAAAATCTGGATTGCCATCTGCTTTTTTTTTTAGTCATGAGCAAATAGTTTTTTAAAATTTTGTTTGTTTGTTTTGTTTTACATTTTAAATGGATATATTTTAAGGGATTATAAATTTCTAGAATCTTATATTTGGCCTCCTAAAACCTACAGCATTTATTGTCTAGCCCTTTAAGAAGCTTGCTACCCCCTGCTACAGGCAATGGCAAGAGAGAGCTAACTTGAGCTAACTTTCTGAGGAGAGAAGTCATGTGGCCAGTGTACTCTGTGGTTAAGAATCCACCTCTGAACAATGTGAAAGATTGACAGAGTATGTGTCTATGTGTGGGGAGTTCGAGAGGCAGGATACAGAAGTCTTATTATGTATAACAGATTCCCAGTTGAACAGGTGGCAGATAATGGAGGCTGGAATGAAGACTGGTGTCAGGAACAAAGAGAAAGAAGGAGATGCAAATGACCTCTAGGAGACAGAACTGAACAGACCTTGGTAACTAAAAGAGAAGCTTGGAAGGTTGTTGGTGTGAGTATGGGGTGACCTGGCAATGACAATGAGAGGCAGGACAAGTGGAGAGTGGAGGAGTGATCTGTGTGAAAAGAAGCCTGGAAACCTTTCCCCATCCCTGCTGAGCCTATGCTTCAAAAACTGGGGACTCGATGCCTTGGTACACATGGACATCTCAGAGGTCTCTGGGCTATGTGCCTGGTTTCCTAACTGGGACAAGTTTTTTTCTTTTTTTTTGGTACAGGGTCTCACTATGTACCTTGGACTCATAGTGATCCTCCTGTTTCAGCCTCCCCAGCACTGGGATTACAGGCATGTGCCGCGACACCCAGTCTTGGTGGCTGAAGCAGGGCTGGCAGGCATAGAGTACTAGGGATTGAGCCCAGGTCTTTGCACTTGCCTAGGCAGGCACTTAGACCACTGAGATATCTCCATGGGACTGGGACAATTTTATTCACTAGATGAGAACATTTATGAGACAGATATTAAGGATGCTGCTAAACTTTCCATAATGTATAAGGCAATTCCCCACAAAAGACTTACTTGGCTCCAAATGGCAGTCATGCCAATAAGAAAAACATAGTTGCAGGTATGCCAAGTCCTGAAGGGCCTTTTCCCTCTCTCTTTCCCTTAGTGTTGGAGATCAAACCACTGTCATGCCTGACAAGTCTTTTACCATTGAGATATCCTGGTAGATACATCCAGGGCTTTCTTCCTGGGTGGCAAGCTGCTGTAGAAGGAAAAGAGACTACCAATAACCTCAAATTCATTTAGAACCTTCAAACACCAGGGGTAGACTCTCAGCTCATGTACATTTGGGAAATGTCACTAGGGCAGTCATATGTCTGAGATTGTCTTAGTTTCATTTTTAATTTCCTAAAGCCTAAGCTAGTTAACTATAGGAGCTGCTATATAAAATGTGAAAACAATTAATGAGAAGCATTTAAGTTACTATAAAATCTATCTATTATTATATCTAATAAAAGAACTAAAGGATTTCTGGTTACTTATCTATATAGACACTAGTGAAAGGTTAGGTACTCTCAAAAAAGGTGTAACATTAGTTGCAGTTCATTACCTCTGTGCATTGCCTCTGATTTTAGGAAACATTCTTTTATTTTTACCTTGCTAAACATGACATCTAGGGGCTGGGGAGATAGCTCAGTGGAATAAGTGCTTGCCTGGTAAGTGCAAGGACCTGAATTCTATCTCCAGGTCCACCAAAAACAAACAAACAAACAACAACAACAACAAGAACAAGAAAAAAACACAACCAATTATAACATCTACCCTGGAGCCCCAAATGAAAGTGAATCTATTTTCTAAATAATGATTAGTGGTAAACAGAGAAGTAAAATATGGTCCCTTTATGCTGTTGTTCTTTTTTATTTTAATATGTATTTTTAAATCATTTATTTATTTATTTATTTATTTATTTATTTATTTATTTATTTATTTATTTGGTATAGGGTGTCACTACGCAACTCAGACTTGTAGTGACCCTCCTGTCTCAGCCTCCCACTATGACTAGTTTCAGTGCCCGCCACAGTGCGTCCAAGGTTCCAGGGCTGGCACAACATGTGGAACCAGGTACCAACCCAAGTCCTTGTGCTTGTCAAGCAGGTGCTTAGTTTATCAGTCTGTCTTCCCAGCCCTATGGTGTTGTTCTTATAGTGGAACAGAGCAGAAGTTCTTCAGGTTATAGACTGTAAACCAAGAAGCACTGTAGAGGATGGTTTCTTTTGTCTGGAAATACTAGAGATAAGAAGTAAAATGAATAAACCCTGGGGAAATTAGTTATTGCAAGAAAGCCCAGACAATGAAGTGAAGGCCAAAGGATTTCAGTCACCAGAGGAGTGAATCCAGCTGGATTTCTGTAGAACCTTCTTGGTTTAAAGTCTTTTATCAAGTGAGTGATGTTAGTGATAAAAGATCAAAGAATTGTGGGGTTGGAAATTTATAGGCAAGGCTTGTGGAGGTTGTGTATGCATTTGCTCAGATGGAAAAAAGTAACATTTTTTAGTAACATTTTGCTAAGAAGGTTCTCTTAGAAAGGCAATGGATTCATATGTAATTTTATTTTTTGCGGAACCAGAGATTGAACTCAGACCCTTGTGCTTGCCAGGGAAGCACTTATTCCACTGAGCCATCTCCCCAGCCCTCATATGTAATTTTAAGGCAGATAAAAACTTCGCTTTTTTGGCAGAACTGGGGATTGAGCTCAGGCCCTTGCACTTGCCAGGGAAGCGCTTATTCTACTGAGCCATTTCCTCAGCCCAGATTTAAACTTCTTCAAGGAGGTGAGATTTATTACAAAGAGAGAGCAAGTTGGTGGTGGGAAGCAGGTGCCTGAATGAGACAAAGTCAATTTTTTAAAAAACTACTGAATTCTGCTACTCCAATGAAATTTTATTTCTGGTAGTTCTAGGAAGATGGTGGTGTGGTAAACAGCAAGATAAAGAGCCTCCCTGCAATTTGGTGTACAGATGATAGAATATGGCCTAGGAGGGAAGTGGGACCCTAAGATTCAGCAAAGGTCAGAAGTGAGAACCGAAGCCTATGTGGAGGGTAAAGAGAGATCTCAATGCAAAAGAGGAAAGTGGCAAGTGCTCCTTTTTCCATGAGCCCTGGCTCATTGTGTGTGGAGGGTGGCTTGAATCTGCAGATATGTGGTGACTACTGGCAACCCTCTGGTCTCTATAGAGAAATACAACATACCAGTGAACACAACTGTGGACACAGAAGATGGCAGTGATTGGTGACTGGCTGGTAATTTTGGAGAGTGGACAACTGAGCCCAGAATACAGAGCAGCTGAAGGTTTCCTCCATCTAGCAGCTCCAAGTGTCAGGGTGAGGTGCAACTGATCCAAGTTGGCAGGAGGTCATGGAGCTGAGTTCATCAGAAGCACACAGAGTGCAGCAGGCTGAACAATACTAAAGATTCAGGTTTGCTGGGATTATCCACTACCTTGCCATAAATCTACACCAGGTTTTCTGGATTAATCAACATGGATCTGGGCTCTGTCTCTGCTTACTCTGTCTACCAGTGACAGCAGAGACACACCCCAAAGTGAACATTTTTTTCTACCTTTATTTTTCTAGTTTTTTTCTGTTCTTTTTATTTCTGCCTTTTCTCTCTTCCGTCTTTACCAGTTATCCAAAGTTTTCATAATCATCCTTTGTTCTTCAGCCTTGCTTCTAATCTCTTCCTTTTCTTCTATTTCTCTATTTTCCCCTCCCTAATCCCTTTTAGGTTTTATCCACTGAGGGTAAAATTGAGGGCATATTTGCTGTATATAATTTTCTTACCTGTTTTAGATTTTGTTATATAACTACAAGTATAGTCATATGGTTAAAAGTGGTAAATTATTTATTTTTTAAAGGTGGCAAATTAATAGTTACCACAATTTGTCACTTTCTAGGCTGTGTTTGATGCTACTGTTATTATTGATTATATTACTTAAGCCAAAGTGACATAATGGTTCTAATGAGTTGTTCTTTCTAGTATGCTAAGACTGAGAATAATTAAGGGTCATAAATAGTACGCCAGTGGTAAAGAACCACAGGGTGGGCCAAATATGCTACAACTTCTTATACCCAATAAATTGAAGAGTACGATCCTGATCCTGCAACAGACTCAAAAGCCAAAAGCCAGCTATACCTGGAGAATATTTCTGAGAAGTAGTCATTTTATAAGGATTCTAAACACTAGCAATAAAGCTACCAACCATAAACAATTTATAAGCAGCAAACCAGACTTCCAGCTCACCAAAGGCAAATCCAAGGGGCAATAAGATGGAACAATTCAAAGTGACCCACTGGGTTGTCTGGAGTGGTAATAGTAGAAGTAAAAAAACAGATGAATGAGGCTCTTGAAAAAAAATCAGATCAGAAATAATTTCTCAGATAGCTATAGAGATGGCAACCATAATAAAAGATGTGTTAGTGACTCCAGAGGAGATACACATTAAAAAACAGAAGAGCTTAGGAAAGTGATAGAAAATATAAACACCCAGCACAGGGAATAGAATGAATCCATGAAACATCTTCAGACAAATACCCAGGAGGTTAAAAATTCTACTGAAATTATATTTAGCAGAATAAGCTGATGTGAGGATAGAACATCAGATCTAGAAGGCAGGACTGTAGTTAGTAATCATGAAAAGAAAGATTTCTTAAAAATAGCAAGGGAAGCCAGGCGTGGTGGTGCATGCCTGTAATCCCAGCACTCGGGAGGCTGAGGCAGGAGGATTGTTGTGAGATTGAGACCAGCCTGAGCTACAAAGTGAGCTTAAGGCCAGCCTGAACTGCATAGTGAGACCCTGTCTCAAAAAGACAAAAAAAAAAAAAAAAAGCAAAGGACCATGAGAAATAAATCCAACAGCTGCTAGATGATAAGAATAAGAAGATCAGGATCAATAAAAAAGCAGAAGATAGCACAAATGGCATAGAGTCCTGTTCACAGAACTAATGACAGAAACTACCCAAGCATGGAAAAAGAATCTGATATACAGTAATCGATGCATACTGAAATACAATTAGCCATGATAAAAAACAAACAAACAAACAAAAAAACAAAACTATACCAAGACATATAATAGTCAAGATTCCAGAGATGTGCACCTGAAAGGCAGGTGCAGGGGCTGGGGGTTCAATCCCAGGGCCTACTGTGCCAGCCCTGCTCCCAGGGCACACTGAGACTGGTGAGTGCCTATAATCCCAGCCCTTGGGAGGCTGTAAACAGGCGGTTCACTACGAGTCCTCTCTAGTAGTGAGACCCTGAACACCCTGTAGACCCTTCCCTAAAATACAAAAAAAAAAAAAAAAAAAAAAGATTCCAGAAATTCAACACAAGAATAGAATATTAAAAACTGTTAAGAGAAAAGAAACACATCACAAGTAAAGGAAATGTCATCAGAATCACAACAGACTTTTCAACTGTTAAGTCAAGGAGAGGTTCTAGTGAAGTATTTTAAACATTAAAAGAAAACAACCTGTAACTCAGATTGATGTACTCCACAAAACTCTTTCAAAATTGATAGAGAGGGGCTGGGGAGATGGGTCAGTGGAAGAAGTGCTTCCCTGGCAAGTGCAAGGGCCTGAGTTCAATCCCTGGTTCCAAAAAAAAAAAAAAAAAAAAAAAAAAAAAAAAAAAAAAAAAAAAAAAAAAAAAAAAAAAAAAAAAAAAAAAAAAAAAAAAAAAAAAAAAAAAAAAAAAAAAAAAAAAAAAAAAAAAAAAAAAAAAAAAAAAAAAAAAAAAAAAAAAAAAAAAAAAAAAAAAAAAAAAAACAGATAGACAAGATACTTCCATGACAAAGGACACCTGAAGAAACTCATGACCACCAAACCAGCATGGCAATATGTTATGAAGAACATTCTAGAAAGAGATAACAAGAACTACAACTCCATGAACCCTAACAGAATAAATATAGTCAAGGTAGGTAATTAAATAGGGGGCTAAAGAAGGGGAATCAACAATAGGAAAATAATATGATGAGGATAAGTCAGTATAGATCGGTTATAACCATCAAATTAAGTGGTCTAATTCATCAATCAAAAGAAATAATCTGAAAGAATGAATCAAGAAGCAAGATCCAGCAAACAATATGTAGCATAGAAGAAATGTATTTAATTAAAAAATAAATTCATACATTGAAAGTCAAAGATGAAAAAAAAAAAAAAAGAAAGTCAAAGATGCAAAACAGTACTCCATGGAACCTGGAAAGAAAAAGCAGGGGCAGCTATTCTGTTTTCAGACAAAGTGGCCTTCAAGCTAAGAGTAATTAAGACAGACAAAGAAGGTTATTACATCTTCGAAATGGGAACAATTCAAGAGGAAGAGATAGCAATTATAAATATTAATGCACCAAATACCAGTATACCCAACTATATAAAATACACATTAACAGACATGAAAAACTAAATAAACACTAAAACAATTGGATTAGGGGACCTCAATACCCCTCTGTAGGGCTGGGAGATAGCTCAGTGGAATAAGCGCTTCTCTGGCAAACACAAGTGCCTGAGTTCAATCCCCGGCTCTGCCAAAACAAACAAAACAAAACAAAACAAAAAAAACAAGTCAAATACCCCACTGTAACAAATTGATCAATGAGACAAAACAAAACAAAGAACTATCAGAACTGAACCAAACTTTTGACATCGATTTTACTCTTTCTTTTTTTTGCAGAACCAGATTGAACTCAGGCCTTTGCCCTTGCCAGGGAAACGCTTATTCCACTGAGCTATCTCCCCGGCCCATTTGATATCAACTTTAATAGATGTCTACAGAGTATTCCAGCACACAATATCAGAACACATATTCTTCTCAGCCACACATGGCATGTACTCCAAAAGAGACCACACATTAGCTCATAGAACATGGCTAAGTTAAAAAAAAAAAAATCCCATGCATATTATTAAACCATAGTGTAACAACAGTGGAAATCAATGGCAAAAGAAATTACAAAAACATAAACATATTGAAATTAAATAACACCCTCCTGAACAATCAATGGATCACAGATGAAATTAAAGAAGAAATTAGTTTCTACAATAATACAATGTACCAGAATTTACAGAATGCAATGAAAGCAGGCCTACAAGGGAAATTAATTGTGGATAATTCCTGTATCAGAAAAACACAGTGAATTCAAATAAGTAACCTAATGTTTAACTTCAAATTTCTAGAAAAAAATGAGCAAGTCAAGCTCAAAGCTCCTTCAAGGGACGAAATGATAAACATCAGAGCACAAATCAATGCAAGGAAGTCTATGAAAATAATACAAAGAATAAATGAATCAAAGAATTGGTTCTTTGAAAAGTTACATAAAATTAACAAACTATTAGCCAACCTTAGAAATAAAGGAAAGATTCAAATTCATAAAATTAGGAATTAAAAAGGGTGAAATCACAACAGATCCTGCTGAAATCCAGATCATTAATATCTGCTTTGAGAACCTATATGCTAGTAAGATGGAAAACATAGAAGAAATGGACAGACACCTAGAATTACCAAGCTGAATTAAGATATACAAATTCTAAATAACCCAATATTAAAGAAATTGACGATTCAATTCAAAATCTCAGGTAAAATGGATTCGCTGATAAATTCTACAAAAAATTTAAAGACCTAATGCTGG
The DNA here is from genome assembly GCA_004027165.1 of Ctenomys sociabilis. Lineage (NCBI taxonomy): Eukaryota > Metazoa > Chordata > Mammalia > Rodentia > Ctenomyidae > Ctenomys > Ctenomys sociabilis. The sequence continues at coordinate 23,564 of PVKA01032285.1, forward strand.
TACTTCTCAAATTCTTCAATTATATTCATATATTAATTAATTTATTTATTTTTAATTTTTAAAAAAATTTTATTTTATTGAAGTACAAATATCAATGAGACAGTTTTAAGGTACCTTGACAAGGTGGATTTGATAAATTAATATATTGAAAACTGTTTTCATAATGTTTTGGTATCATAGAAGGTGCATATATGATATTATACTTACAGACATTATTACAGCATATGTCTCTTATCAGTAAATTAAGAGAGTGTAGTTGTTTAAGTATCTTATTTTTTACACCTGAATTACATCAAAGATTCAGTAATTACTACTTTCTACCTTGTTATTTTCCTAGTTGTTGTCCATAGTACTAGAAGCTGACATAATATCCCTGTCCAACCACCATTAGTGCAAATTTTGCCTCTCATAGAATTATGTAGAAGCACGGCGTTATCTATTCCAACTGTACTGTCCATACACACACATCATGATTCCTTTCTATACCCCTTCCTTTGTCTACACCTGTCAAAGATGGGCACTCCATTGTCATTCAACTAATTTAGGTGCCTGAACTCAACACAATCCAACACAGTCCAGCATTCCACAACAATAGTGAGTTATTCGAAGAAGTTGTCGACCGTAGCCATTTACAGCTCAACTTATTATTATGACCCTGCGGTGTATACATCTTTTTTATACTTTTCTGCTGGATGGGTAAGACCTAGATAGCTGGGCGTGGTGGTGCATGCCTGTAATCCTAGCACTTGGGAAGCTGAGGCAGGAGGATTGTTGTGAGTTCAAGACCAGCCTGAGCTACAAAATGAGTTTGAGGCCAGCCTGAACTGCATGGTGAGACCCTATCTCAAAAAAAAAAAAAAAAAAAAAAAAAAAAAAGACCTAGATAGAGCAAGACCAATATACCAACACATATACTTTTTGTTTCTTATGAGGTCAGTGAAGTCCCCTCAGAGTTTATCTTGTAGTCCTGTACCTTATTCTGTAGATCCTTTGTCTATGTCAGCCATGTGGATGAGTCACGGCCAATGCTTGACCAGTTTGCTCTCTGTGAGAGCCTGAGAGAAAGTTTTCTCTCCATGTGACTCTCCCCAGGCACAGTATAGAACTTCGATCTCTTTCCTCTGTGGCTCCATAAACTCCTTGTTCAGAAAATTTGGAGCTCAACTGAGTTTCATGATGTTGCAGTACAGGTTCCCCTATGTCCTGAATCTTCGCTGACCTTGAAAGGCTAGAGTCAAAATGTTGGCTGGCCTTGTGGCTCTTCTATTTCTCCAATTTTGATCTGTGAACTTAGGTTTTTAACCATCCAGAAGAAAAGCTGATTAGTATCCTGCAGCATATGCCATTCACTTTGCCTTATCTGACTCAATTGTTTTTAGTTGTTGTTGTACATTTCCATTTGTATTTCTACTTTTCCCTTCTTATACTAGGGACACTATATGATATTTACACATGTGTGTCTGGCTTATTTCATTTATGAGTATATGTTCAAGTGGCATCCACTTAAATATAAATGCTTCAAACTTATCATTCTTAATAGCTGAGTAATACTCCATTATATAGAAATACCACATCTTTTTCAACCATTCCTCATGTGATGGACATCTTGGTTGTTTTCAAGATTTTGCTATCACACATTGTGCTGCTATAAACATAGGTACACATATATTACTATGGTAAAATGTTTTCAGTTCCTCTGGGAAAATTCCCAATAGGGGGATAGCGCCCTACAATCCCTTGAATGGGATTTCTAGTCCTACTCTTTTGCGGACTCTCTACACTGACCTCCACAATGGTTGTACCAGTCTACATTCCCACCAGCAGTGGAGAAGTGTTCCCTTTTCCCCACAGCCTCTCCAACATTTGTTGTTGGTTGATTTCCTTATGATAGCCATTCTTTCTGGAGTGAGATGGTATCTCAGTGTTGTTTTTATTTGCATTTCACGAATGGCTA
>PVKA01032286.1:0-25455 GCA_004027165.1 Ctenomys sociabilis
TTTTTTTTTTTTTTTTTTTTTTTTTTTTTTTTTTTTTTTTTTTTTTTTTTTTTTTTTTTTTTTTTTTTTTTTTTTTTTTTTTTTTTTTTTTTTTGTCTTTTTGAGACAGGGTCTCACTATGCAGTTCAGGCTGGCCTTAAGCTCACTTTGTAGCTCAGGCTAGTCTCAAACTCACAACAATCCTCCTGCCTCAGCCTCCTGAGTGCTGGGATTATAGGCATGCGCCAGCACACCTGCCCTTATATAGCACTTTGAATCTGCTTCATGCATTCTATTTGTTTCCTGTATCACTCATTCAAGGATTCCATCATTTTTTTATTCTCCTTTATTTTTTTTTTTATCAGTGTCTTCTTTAGAAGCACTTAGTACTACTTTCATTATAGTTACAAATTCTTTTTTTTCTTCTGAAATTATTTCTTCTAGACCCTTTTGCAGTTATTTCTTTACTTCAGACTCTATTATTTCAGAGATTTCAGGTGTGTGATTTCCAATTTATTCTATGCTATTGTCTCCTGAATTTGTTCTGGGTGGGTTTGGAACCTGAGAATGCATTTTGCTCCTTCTCTGTGTCATTTTGTATAGCACTGTCTTCTGGCCTTTGGTGTAGAGCTTTGGTACAGTTATTACTTTAGCTCCAGGTCTGGATCCACCAAGTTCAAACTGGTTCAAGTGGGTGTGGCTTGGGTCTGGCTGCTGTGCTCCACTGCTTCCTGCTGCAGCCCTTGAAGGTGAACCCTCTGTGCCACTCTGACGAGATGTCCTGTTACTGGATCACCTTGGGTGGGTCTTGCCTCTAAGCTCTCTTCAGGGAGTTCTGCTGCACGGTTCCACATTGGGCCTGTCTGATGGAGGAAGTTCCACTCACACGCTGGACCAGGGCTCCGGATTGAATGTCTTGTCAAATTTTGTTTGTATGTGTTTTTTATTTGGAGATGTTGTGGGTTTTTAAAGAACGTGTTGTTATAATTTACAGTAATTTTTAAAGCTGATTGTACAAATGTTTAATGGTATCTTCGGTCATTTTTGTATGTCAATGATATCATTTACAATGATATGGACATGAGGAGAATGTGATATGATATGGAGGAGGCATTCTCTTAAAGGGAAAGAATCTTCTAGGATGCTGAGAATTTCATACAGAACACATTTTTTTGAGACAGGGACTCATTATGCAGTTCAGGCTTGTCTTGAGCTCACTTTGTAATCCAGACTAGTCTTGAACACATGATGATCTTCCTTCCTCAACCTCCCCAGTATGGCGGTTACAGGCATGTGCCACCACCCTGGCTATCAGAAATTGTTCATAAAGGATGAATTGAAAATATGAGTCATTATGTTGCAGGAACCCAAGTTAGATAGAAACATTATGGGCAGTCAGACAGGGCTAGGCCCTCAAGGAGACAAGATGGAAGGCAAGGTGACTGTATAACTGGGAAGAGACAAGACATTCCCTTTGGGACAGACCTCAAGACCAAGACAAAACACAGCTAGATACTTTCCTAGGGAGGGGCATCAGGGATTGATATTCTAAATAGGTATTAATCACCTTGAAAGAGCCCAAATGAGTCACTAGCCAACTCCCAAAGGGGAGAGACCCTGTTCCATATTCATGCTCACTTGCTGCATGACTCACTTCCACAACTGGTATTGGATTTGATCAATTTTACCTAAGCAATGGTGATTGTAATCTCATTGGCTGACATAGTTTTGTCCCACCTCATGCCTGCCTAAGTGAGTTCCCATGTCTTCTCCACCATTTTAGACCCGCCTCACTACATGGTTTTCCTCTATAAAAGTCCCTGGAAGAGACAGGAGGGACTCCCCTCCTGTTCCTGTCTGTCAGGAGCTTTTCTTTCTCTCAATAAATATATTCTGCTCATAACCTCCATTTGTTCCTAAAATTCGTTCTTCGGTTTTAGAGAACACGAACTCGTGCAGGTCATATGAGGAGATCATTTTTCCCTATGTCATTTGGAGGTCACCCACCTGAGATTAGTTTTTCTCCCTGTATAGACAGAGCACTTGGGCTTATAATAAACTAATGGTAAAGAACAAGTACATAGCATTCACTACACAGAGTTATTGTCAAGTAAATGAAAGAACCCACAGGTGAGAAACTCTATTTCTTGAATACAGTTATTATAAACTACATGAAAGTAGTCACAATGGGGAGACACCGTATATTACCAATGTGGGAAATCTTTCTCTACACATACACACAGGTATTTTAAAATACACGATTGAGAACACACTGAAGGGAAAGCCTATGCACTGAAGCAATGTGCAAAAATATTCACTATACATAGGTACTGTCAAATCCATGAAAAAAGTCAGACTAGGGAGAAACCCTACATACATATTTAAAAAATCTTATTGATGTAGTGGGGACATGTAGAAATAATATGAAAATTTTGATGTTACTATTACATAGATTTTTCAGAAGATGCCGAAAAACACTGCCAAGATGGAGAACCTAATGTGCACTCATTCTTGTTTTTCAGAATGTAAATATCTGAACAGTGTATCTATAATTTACTGTAAAATATTATTTATATAATCCTATTTTTTGTTTAAATCTGTATCTTTAGCTTAACATATAGTGTCTGCTAATTAAACAAGGTGCATTAAAATTTAGTTTTCACTTCCAGCTACAGTTAGTATTTATGTAGTTTTTATTTTATTTTGTTTTGTTTTTACATGTGGGAGGTATTTAGGTATAAGACCATTAAACTTAAATTTTGTATTGGAATTTTCCTCAAGTTTTGATTTAAATTTTGTAGGAGGTATTTGCTCCATAATTTATGTAGCAAAAACTATCTTTGAATTTGATGATATGTATATTTAAGTCTTCTGAAAATTCAACAGTTTTCACACATCTTGTAGATAAGCAAATGTTACATTTTTCATATCCTGACAAGATACCTACATATATGCCAACAGAATTGCATATTAGATCAACGTGTAGCTAAGTTTGCCTATTTTACTTTCAAGTTGGGGCCAATACATATCAATATTTACATAAAATTTCATGTTCTTACCAATAAAATTTTATATGCTTATATTGTGAAGCCTTAATATTGTAATAACTTTTCCATCCCATGCACCAAAAAATAAAACCTACTACAGAGATTTTCTGATTGCCACAAGACAGCAGGATCATAAGTTGTTTCTAAAGAGGTATCATGAAATGTAATATATTTATCCGAAAAGCACAAATGATGGCATGGTTTAGCAGTAACAACATTTTCAAAGGAAATTTTATTTTATTTTATTATTTTATTATTTTAATTTTTTTTTTGTCTTTTTTTTTTTTTTTTTTTGAGACAGGGTCTCACTATGCAGCTCAGGCTGGCCTTAAGCTCACTTTGTAGCTCAGGCTGGTCTCGAACTCACAACAATCCTCCTGCCTCAGCCTCCCGAGTGCTGGGATTAGTTGTTTTGAGGAGAAGATTATTATGGTTGTTATGAGGTAAATATGTTTATTCTAGTCCCTAAAGCTGGGACTGACATTGTCTTTGGTAATCATTATTGTTTTTACATAATAAGATGAAATAAGGGCATGAAGGGCAATAAACATTCAGTTCAAGAAAAAAAGGGAAATTTACTCATTTATGATTCAGATTATACTCTATTTTACAAGAACAAATTTTTACAAAGCAATTTTTCATTATTCATTAGAACAACAGTGTGATGTTTAAGATATGTGACAAAAATAGACTTAAACAAGCAGACAGCATTGGCTCAATTAGTCTCCTTGGTCTGTATTTTGCCTTTTTTTTTTGATTTGATAAATTAATACATTGCAAATTGTTTTCATAATGTTTTGGTATCATAGAAGGTGCATACATGGTATTATACTTACAGACATTATTATAGCGTATGACTCTTATCAGTAAAGAGAGTGTAGCTGTTTGCATATCTTATTTTTTTATACCTGAATTACATCAAAGATTCAATAATTAATGCTTTCTACCTTGTTATTTTCCTAGTGGTTGTCCATAGTACTCGAAGCCGACATAATATCCTGTCCAACCACCATCAGTGCAAATCTTGCCTCTCATAGGATTATGTAGAAGCGCAGCGTTATCTATCCCCACTGTACTGTCTATACACACACATCATGATGCCTTTCTTTTTAATAGGGAAATATTTTGTAAATGTTTTATACAGAAATCTTGAATACAAAAACTTCTCATATTCTGATGCTATTACATTGTGAAAAAGAATGGTAACTTGAAAAGATAAGCAAGTAATGAATTTAATATACACAATGATGATGCAGTGAACATTATATGCATTGCAGTAGGTTTCTTTATGCTTGGGCACATAAATTGCTCATCAAGAGAGTACTATCATCATCTGAACTTATGTCTACTTTAGATCTAAGATATCTGATGTGATTCATGCAATATAATACACCATAGAACTCAATGTCAAACTCGCTATCCTTAGAATGTGTGACTAACCTTCCCGCTGCTTACTTCTGTGTCTTCCCATTACCAAGATGATATGTACTGTATCTTGCTGTCACTATTCCAGCCAGTGGTGCTGTGCTCAAATACAAAACATTTTATCCTGAGCACATTTATTTTCCCATCATCTTACCATTAGCCGAAAGCATGGTTGTTCCTGGTGATGTGAGCCCATCAAGTCAGAAAGAAGTAGTAGGAAGAAACCAAGCTAGAGGCCAGCATGGGCAACTCAGTGAGACCCTGTCTCCAAGTATATGAAAGTGCTGGAGATGCTCCAGTATTCCTAGGATTACTCTACAGTATCGCAGTTATTCTGATATATACCATTACATGTCAGTGTTTGACTTTTCTCAGTTGGCATATAAAAGCTCAAGGCACATGCGGTGGTGCACTGTTTCCAGTTGACAGGATGATCATGGCTTTATAGTGGGGGTGAGCATGGTTAGTTGTCTTAGCAAACTGTGTAAGGCTTTCCTTCATATGTGCATTTTAAACACTGGAAAAAATCAGTTTAAGTTGAGGTAATAAACCTAGGTGGGGATAGAAAAAATTGTTATGGAAAATCATGATTTTGTTGCTCAGGAAATATTCTTTTTGTGGGAATATTGTACAGCAGTTACAAGCCTGCATCATAGACTAAAACATAAACAATGAGGCATAAATAAGCCAGACATTCCACATTCTGAATTCAGGGATGTGAAAAAATTAGTTTCGTCAAAGCTATTTCAGTAGTTTTTGATAGAAGATCAGTTGGGATGACACAATTAATAAGCAAAGATATGGAAACATACAACAGAGTAAAGAAATAATTAGAAGGTGAAAAAATTACCAGCAACTCTTCATTTCTGATATCATATGTTAATATCAGAAATATATAAAGAATATGAAAGTTAGGCAGCCCAAAATAAAGGGCCCAATTTAAAAAATGGGCAATCAAAATAAATACACTAGAGGCCAGGGAGATGGCTCAGTAGAAGTGTTTCCCTGGCAAGCAGAAGGGCCTCAGTTCAATCCCTGGTTCTGAAACAAAACAAAACAAAACAAAACAAAACAAAACAAAACAAACAAACAAAACTTTTCAGAAGTACAAATGGGCAGTAAGTATCTGAAAAGTGCATCAGAATTATTGGCCATTAGAGAAATGCAAATTTATTTTTTACTTCTTTTGGTTGTGGTTGTTGTTACTTTTTCAAAAGGATCTTGGTATGTCTTTCAAGCTGGCCTTAAACGCACTGTTTCTCAGGCTGGCCTTGAACTCATAGTGAGGCTCCTGCCTCAGCCATTTGAGTGCTGGGGTTAGAGGCCTGGGCCATTACATTTAACAGAGAAATGATAATTTAAACGGCATTTTATTCTAGAAAAATAATATATCATGAAGAACTCTGAGTGTTCATAGGTTTCATGGGAAAGAGAAGCTATTCAACATTGTCGAGAGGAGTAAGAACTACTTCAGCCACTGTGAAATCAGAGTACAGAATGTTTTAGAACTTACAAATTGATTTCCAGGAAGATGGCAAAGTGATACACAGAAAATCAGCCTCTCTGAGATTTAGAATTCAGATGTTGGAGTATAACACTCTCGGAGAGAAAAGGAGACTCATGGATCACAGAAAGGTTCTGAAGGAAGAATTGCAGCTCACAGAAAAAGTGAAGAGAGAGTCCTCAGTACTGAAAAAGGAGGTGGTGATCTGCACTCTCCCTGACTCTTGGCTCCTGGCTGAGAGAGGAGACTTGAATCTATGGAGACGCAGTGAAGGTGGATGACTCCGGAGGGCTCCATGATGAAACACCAGTGGAACACAGGAGTGAACTATAACTGGTGAGTGACTCCGGTCCAAGCATTCCCTGGAGACATGCCATTTTAGGGAGGAGTCAAGAGAACCAGAAACTCAGAGTGGGCTTGGGTCACCTTCACTCAGGGATCCCAGTGAATAAGTGGGGTAGTGCTGGTGGAAATACTCATGATCAGAAAGTTGAGGTCCTTCTGGCAACAGACACCCAGAGTGTTGGAAGTTGAACGACTCAGGATTCAAAGTCAGAATTAGCCATAACCGGCCTGAACTTTTGTGCATGTGAAATCATCAGAATTGGCATCCTGCTATATTTCTACTGAGGGCTCCTTGGGATTATCCTGCACAACACCCTGATCCTCCTGCAACCTTGCTGGGATCATCCAGCATGGAACTGAGCTATGTCTGCCTTCTTTGTTTAACAGTGATAGTAGAGACCTACACTGAATTGAACATTACCACAAAACTGCAGATCCTAGAAGATAGCTGGATGGTTTAAATCCCAAGCATTTTTTTCTGTGTTTTTCTTTTTCTTGACTATTGTTCTTTTTCATGAGTGTAAACATTGCTTTTTGTTTTGCATTTGTGTAGTTCTTGCTTTTGTTCTTTTTCTTTCTCTTGTATTCATCAGTTTCTCAAAGCTTGGTAGTACAATTAACTGAAAGGCACATATTTCAGTAACAGTAGAATATAAGCAGATTTGGAAGAGTATCTGTTCATAGGCTACGTGGTGAAAGGCTGTCAGAGGAAAATGGAGATTGCCTTAATGAAGAAATATTTCAGGATCAAGACCTCAAACTGAGCTCTAACCCAAGCCCCACACTGCTGGCCACACCTGGCAAACATCACATCTCGTAAATGTGCATTCTTGGATTTCTGTGAGCCATGGATCAAACCAGTGAGCTCTTCTTCACTGGAGACATGTGACAGTTCTTAGGGCTCTCAGGAGGTATTCTGGGACACTAGGGGCTGCTCAGGATAAAGCAACGGTTGATGCCTCAGACCACAAGGGGGTGCTGAGGACTAGAAGAGAAAGCTCTGGAGGAGCGGATGGCCGTTGAATCCACAGAAATCCAGAAGGGCACAAGAAACATGTGTAAATTAGGAAGTTGTGGAGCTGGTTTTCTGTCAACCTCTGAGGCTTCCTTTCTGCCTTAGCATTATATGAACTGATAGACCTCAGTATGCGTCCACTCCAGGTTGTGTATGAGGTATCCAACCTCCACACTGCACAGAATGTAAAGGCTTTTGCTGGTATTCACCTGGATCACACACAACATACCATGCACGTGTATATTACATATTTCTTGATTTATTCATTGTCTTCATCTGAAATTCAGAGACCCAGGACCAGAGGAAGGCTAATCATGAATTGCCCTTCCTCTGTGAAGAAGCCTGCATTTTAAAAACTTAGGTGCTGGCCTGGGGAAGATAGCTTGGTGCTCTAACCACCTGCCTGGCAAGTACAAGGACCCACGTTTGAGCTCTAGTACCACATGCTGTGCTGCCATGCCAGCCACCTGAAATGTGGTGTATGCCTGTAACCCCAGTGCTCGGGAGGCTGAGACAGGAGGATCACCACAGCAAGACCCTGTACCAAATAAATAAATGAAAAAAGATTAAAAAAAAAACAAACCCTGTAATATCCAGTCAGCATAAATCACCACCATCAGCAAAACTTTATCAGCTAATTTTACCATGAGAATATACTGTCTCATGAGGGATAAATGTTTCAGCTTAGCAAACTGTGGAATATAAGAGGATATAAAAAGGAGAACTTAGGCTGGGGAGATAGTTCAGTTGAATAAGTGCTTTCCTGGCAAGCACAAGGTCCTGAATTCAATCCCTGGTACCACAAAAAAAAAAAAAAAAAAAAAAAGGACAACTTATAGAAAACTATAGGGGAATTTATGTGTACTATTGCATTAGCTATCTTTTTTTTTTTTTTTGGCAGAACCAGGGATTGAACTCAGGCCCTTGCACTTACCAGGGAAGCGCTTATTCCACTAAGTCATCTCCCTGGCCCTGCATTAGCTATCTTGACCTCGAGAATGATTACATTTGTATTTAATAAGTATATTTGCACCAAAATGTATCTCATTTATCCATAATTAAAATTAATATGGGAAGACTAAGTCAGAGATACATAATAAAACAGAATGTCGGTCTCTTGAACATATACTTGAAAGAATCTATTTGTTTATGAAACTACTGGAATGTAGAAATATTGTGTTATGTTCTCTCACTGGAGGAAGAAGTTTGACAAAGTCACTAAGCTTGATCACCATGTGTTGGAATTTTTCATGGAGTAGTTTTAATATTATGGAAAGATTTATAAGATCAAATACAGGAGATATTTGTAGCACACATGAGGCCATAGCTCACAGGTCTGTTGTGCTTTTTGCTCTGTCTGCACATTGGCAAAACATAGAAGATTATCAAAACCACTAATTGCACACATATGTAACTTTGAGAAAACTACTAAGTATGTTTTGCAACACAAATGTGTAGTGAAAAATCATATCCACATTATTATTATGACTACTACAAAACATCTCCTGAAACATTCATGTACACTCTACTTTCTCTATCTGCGGTTTCCAAGGTACCGGATTGAGTGTATCAAGGGAGCAGCCCAGCCAGGCCCTGCAGCTCTGCAGAGGAGCCCAGCTCTGGAAGCCAGCTGTGCCCTCTGGGGGATCAGGTGTCACACCATGGAGTTTGCAGTGAGCTGGTTTTCCATTCTTGGTGTTTTAAAAGGTAATTCATGGAGAACAAGCAATCCTGAGAGTGTAAATGGACATGGTTGGGATAAAGAGTGCTCCTAAAAAAACCCAAAAAGCAAAAACAAAACAACAACAACAAAAAAAGTGCTCCTGTGGGATGTTTCCTGAGCAGGATGTCTCTGGGTTTGCAGGTGTCCTGTGTAAGGTGAAGCTGCGCAGGATGGGTGCAGCCTGGGGCAACCACGAGACTCTGCTGTGCAGCCCCTGGGCTCACCACCAGTGATTCCTGGGTAAACTGGATCTACAAGCTTCAGGGAAGGGGCTGCCAACTTTACTCATCATCTCCAGAGAAAATGACAAGGGTACACTCTAGCTCTAAATGAACAGCCTGATATCTGAGGACATAGCCTGAGGACACAGCCAGATGCCAGCCTGAGATGCAAGAGTGAGGGGACATCCGTGAGAACCTCGGAAGCAGGTAGCATCAGGTCACAGAGAGAGTGCAGGGTCTCCCTCAAGATGTCTGAGACATCCATGTGTGAAGACAACTCATCTTTGCCTTCAAGAATGCTGCCTGTGGGGACAAGGAGATGGCTCAGTGGAATCAGCCCTTGCTTGACAAGAATGCTGCATGTGGTGACTTAGTGGTCAAATAATTTCCTTCTGTTCAGGGTATACTTGCTTCACAGAACACAATAACAGGGGCTAGGGAGGTGGCTCAGTGGAATAATCGCTTCCCTGGCAAGTGCAAGGGCCTGAGTTCAATCCTGGGGTCTGAAAAAAAAAAAAAAAAAAGAACACCATAACAATAACAATAAGATAATATTATTAGGTATGGAGGTACATATTTATAAAATTTTAGGAAAAGATATGTGACTAAGAAACACAGAATCAAGTGATGTAAGAAAAAAATAGATATTTTAAAGGCAGAAATTTTATAATCTAAGAAAAATGAATATTATGAAACAGAATTTTATATTAAATATTATTATTGTGCTAATATATAGCTCAAATTCTGTGCATGGATGCTTTGGAGGGTGGCTAAAGAAGAAGTTTAGGGGCTGGGAAGATGAATTACTAGTTTTTAAGTCACGTAAATAAAGTTTTGGCCAGCAAACATGGACAGAAAGAGCACAAGGCCCCCGGGCACTGGCTTGAGTGCAGTCTGGCCCCCTCATCCTCATCCCTACGTGCAGGTTCCATGTGGTGCTGGGCTGAGCCTGGGGTGATCCCAGGCTGTGGAGCTGCCCAAAGGGAGGGCAGAGCTGTGCGTTCTCAGACCATGTGGACAGCGATAGGAATAATTTATTTTCCTAATCGCCAACATCTACTCCTGCAATAGACAATTTCTCTTCATGATGGGAAAACTAACAATTTCGTCTTTAGGTAATGATGACATTCAAAAAATTTAACTTCTCAAAATCTACAAGGTACTTTCAGGTTTAATGCCCTTTGAAGAAAAGGGCATTAAATGTATGAAAGAAAAAAATATATATAACTGCACTTGAATGTTGAATATTCCAGTCTCTGCCAGTTATGAGATGTTAGGACAGAAAGGAAACTCCAGAGGCCTACAAGAAGCTCTCATTCTTTGGCTTTCCGGTCTGCACCTACTGCACAGTCCTGGTCTGTGCTCAATGGATCCCCATCGCCCTCTACTGGTCGTGCGCGACCCTGCAGGGAGGTTGTCAAGTCCCTTTACTGTGCCTGTAGTGCAGTAATACAGAGCTGTGTCCTAGGTTCTCACGTTGTTCATTTGCAGATGCGGCGTGTTCTTGCTGTTGTCTCCGAAGAGGGTGAATCGGCCCTTCACGGTCTGCATAGGTTGTATTAGTACCATCACCACTGATGTCGGACATCCACCCCAGCCCCTTCTCTGGAGCCTGGAGGATCTAATCACGTAGTAATCACTGAAGGTGAATCCAGAGGCTGTGCAGGAGAGTCTCAGGGACCCCCCCCCCGCCCCCCAAGGCTGCACGAAGCCTGAACTCCTGCAAACACAGAGGCATCCTGCTCAGGAAGCTGTCACACAGGGCCACTTTTTATCCAACTCATGCCACTCACACACTCAGCAGCTCCTGTTTTGCACAAATTACCTTTTAAAACAAGAAGGAAAAGCCAGCCCATTCTAAACTCCATGGTGAGCTGCCTGTGTTCAGTCCTGATCATCAAGTGAGAGCGCCTGAGTGTCCAGGTCTGGGCTCCTCCCTGCAGCTACAGAGTGAAGCTCAGGTGGATTTGAGGCCCTTTTGCGCGGACTCTGCTATATAGAGAATTCTGGGGTTGAATAATTGCGAGAGGGCATTGGACACAGCTGCTGTGAGTGTACTGCAGAAGTTCGGTAACAACAGTAGCCTTCCAGAAAAAAGTAATTCCCCATTATGTGATAGAGTCTTCCTCTGTGCGTATTATCTTCACTTTTATTTACGTACTCTATTCATGGGCTTTTAAAACTGATGCTGCTCTGTAATGGTATAAAATAATGAAGTTTCATAAAGTTTGTTTTATCTCCATAGGATCTATGTCTGTGCTCAATCCTGATCCCAAGAGCAGACACAGCTGCTGTCCGGAGTTGGGCTCCTCTGCAGAGAGAGCTGCAGGGTCCTAGTGGGGCTGGTCCTTGATACGCAGACTCTTGTACTGGGAAAATCTCATATAGGGAAAATAGTACATGAGTATTCTGAGAGGTATTTTGCAGTATTCACAATCATAAGATGATTTTTCATTATATGTTTGTGTTGCAAAAAGCACAGTAGTTTTCTCATTGTTATATATGTGTGCAATTAGTGTTTTTTGTAATTTTCTGTATTTTGCAGATGTACAAGAGCAAGAAACGCAACAGACTTGTGAGCTATGAGCTCATGTGTGCTAGAATATCTATAAATCTTTCCATAGTACTGAAACTGCTCCATGAAAAATTCTAAGACATTCTTGCATTAACTCGGTCTTAACCATCCAGCAGAAAAGTAAAAAATGGAGGTATATAAAATAAAGTCATATTCATATACTGAGCTGCGAATGGCTCAAGTCAAAACTTCTGTGGATAACCTGCTTCTATTGTTGACTGCTGATCTGTGTTGGATTGTTTTATTTAAAAAAAATATAAAATTAGTCATCCATGTTTTGAAAATCTGTAACATATGTATCATTGTATGTTACCCTGTTTATGCCATTTTTCTCTTTGTTTTTGCTTTTATTTTTTACTCTTTAAGTTAAAATACAAATAAATAAATTAAAAAAATGATTAAAAAAATTCCAAGACATAGTGATCGAGCTTAGCGACATTTGCCAAACCTCTTCAAGTGAGAATATAACATGATTTTTCTGCATTTCAGTGGTTTCATAAACATATATTCTTCCATTCATATGTTCAAGAGTCTGACATCTTGTTTTATTGTGTACCTCTGACTTAATTTTTCACATAATTATATATTTTATAATCTTTATGGGTAAAGGAGATAATTTTATAGAGGTATACAACTTGTCAAATATTGATATAATCATTCTCATGGTCAAGATAGCTAATGTGGCAGTACACATAAATTCTCTTACAGTTTTCTATAAATTGTCCTTCTTATATCCTTTTGTTTGTTAAGCTGAAACATTTATCGCTGCATGAAACAGTATTTCCTCATGGTAACAAAATTAGCAGATAAATTCTTGTTGATGGCAATGGATTCACTGATGTATTCACCCCCTTCATTTGCAATTCAGCGGAAGCAGAACCACGGATTTCATGATGGCTGGATACTATAAAGCACTTGAGTTTTTAAAACCCAGGCTTCTCCATAGTGTATGCAATCCAGTTTGTATTCAGAGTGAAGGAAGTGTTCCTAATGATGGTTTTTCTAAAAGATGCTGTTCAAATTGGCATTGTTCTGCTAAGTGAGGTGGCATAGGCCTGTAATCCCAGCACTCAGAAGGCTGAAGGAACATCACCATGAATTTAAGCCCAGCCTGTGCTATGTAGTGAGTTCAAGGCCAGTTCGAACCACCTAGCAAGATGGTTACAAACAACAACAAAAGCAACAACAAAAAAAGTGGAAAATGAATTTGCATTTGTTTAATGGCCAATAATTCTGAAGAATTTTTCAGATACTTACTGGCCATTTGTCTTTTTTTTTTTTAACAAGGCATTGAACTCAGGCCCTTGCACTTGCCAGGGAAGCGCTTATTCTACTGAGCCATCTCTCCGGCCCCTCGTTTGTACTTCTGAGAAGTGTATTTATGTTAATTGTCCATTTTTTCAATTGGGTCCTTTATTTTGGAGTGCCTAAATTTTTGTATTCTTTATATATTTCTGGTATTAGTCCTCTGAGGCGTTGCTGGCAATTTTTCCTCATTCTGGTTACTTCTTCACTGTGTTGTATGTTTGTCTTTGCAAATTTTTAACTTTTATATCATTTCACTTGTTGCATCATCCCAACTTACTTTCTACCAAAACCACCAGTAACAGCCTTGACAAAACTAATTTTTTCACATCCCTGAATTCAGAATGTGGAATGCCTGGCTTATTTATGCCTCATTGTTTTAAGTTTTAGTCTATGGTGCAGGCTTGTAACTGCTGTATAAATAGTCCCATGAAAAGAATATTTCCTGAGCAACTAAATCACGATTTTCTGTAACAGTATTTCTAGCCCCTCCTAGGGTTATTGTTTTAACTTAAACCTCTTTTCTTTCATAACACTTCAAATGTAAATATCAAGTGAAATCTCAGTCTGCTAGCTAAGTTCACCCCTACATCAAATCCATGACTGTCCTGTCACTGGAACTAAATGAATTCACCATCACATCCAGGTTGGTGTTTTGTGTACTAAGTGAGAAAAGTCAAAACACTGATGTGTAATGGTATATACTAAAATAATTATGATACTGTGGAGGAAACCTAAGAATACTAGAGCGCTGAGCTATACCTCCAGCACTTTCATGTATATTTTGAGACAGGGTCTCTCTGGGTTGCCCACACTGACCTCCAATTTGTTTTGCTCCCGCCACTTCTTTCTGACCTGATGGGATTACATGCCTGCATCACCAGGAACAATACTTTCGGCCAATGGTAAAATAATGAGAAATTAAATGTGGTCAGGATAAAATGTATTTTGAGCATTACACCACTGGCTAGAATAGTGACAGGAAGATACATTATATGTCTTCCTGCTAATGGGAAGACATGGAATGAAGCAGCAGGAAAGACAGCTACATGTTCTAAGATGTAAAAAAAAACTGGCACTGTATTCTCCAGTGTTATATATTGCATCAGTTACATTACATATTTCAGATCTAAAGCAGACATAATTTTAGATACTAATCACTTGATGAATAATTTACGTACCTAAGCATAAATAAGCCTAGAGTAATCTATATGATGTTCACTGCATTATGGATATTTTATTCATTGCTTACTCATATTTCATCTTACCCTAGGCTTACTACAATGTCACTTCACCAGAAAGTGAGAAGCTTTTGCATTGAAGAATGCTATACAGAACACTTCATAAAATATTTCACTGTTACAAAGGCAAGATGTAGGTCAAGGAGACTAGGCTTATGGTCACTGCTTGGCTGCTAAGTCTGGCTGGGGAGATGGCTCAGTAGAATAAAAGCGCTTCCCTGGCAAGCACAAGGTACTGAGTTCAAGCCCCGGTTCCATAAAAAAGAAAAAAGAAACCAGATCCCTTGGCTGTTAAGTCCATGTATTTTAAAACATTTGTCATGTACCTGACAGTTGTCCTTATGGATAACGAAAAATGGCATTGCATAAGTTTCTGTCTAAAATTGGTAAAATAAACCATAATCTGAAACATAAGTTATTAATTTCCCCCTATTTCTTAAAGTGAGTGTTTCTTTTCCTTCATGCCCTTATTTCATCTTCTTACGTAAGAGCAATAATGATTACAAAAGTCAGTGTCAACTGCAGCTTCAGGAACTAGAATGAATTTAGCTCACAAGAATCATACATTCTCCCTTGTTGACAAAAAATTCCTTTGAAAATGTTGTTATTGGGGCCGGGAGATGGATGGCTCAATGGAATTGTGCTTGGCAAGCGCAAGAACCTGAGTTCAATCTCCAGTTCCGCTAAAAAAAAAAAAAAGAAAGAAAAGAAAAGAAAATGTTGTTACTGATAAACTGAACTATCATTTATACTTTTTGAAGAGATTTATTACAATTCAAAATATGCCTTTGGAGACAAGTCATAGTCCTGGTGATCTGTAGCAATTACAAAAGCACAGCAGTAGGGTTTATATTTTGACACATAGGATGGAAATATCACAATATTAAAAATTCTTATAAGCATGAAAATAAAATTCTGTTTGTAAGTGCATAAAATTTCACATAAATGGTAATACTGTATTGGCTCCAACATAAAAATAAAATAGGTAAACTTATGTACTTGATATAATATACAATTAGGTTGGTACGTATGCAAGCATCTTGTCAGGATATGAAAAACAACATTTGCTAACATACAAGATGGGTGAAAAGAGGGGAACTTTGTGAACAACATATGTTCACAAGTCTCTAAATATACATACGAAGTTGAACAATGTTTTTTGTTACTCAGAATATGGACCACATCCCCCCCAAATTTAAATCAATGCTAGTCCAAAATTCCAATAATGAACAAGACTGAAGTTTAATGGCCTATACATCCCAATTGTAAAAAACAAAATGAAATAAAAACTACATAAATACTAACCCTAGTTGGAAGTGAAAAATAATATTAATTTACCTCGTTTAATTAGCACTATAATTTAAAGATACAGGTTTATACAAAAATATATGATTATATAAACTCAATTATCTCCTAGTAAATACTACAGATATATAGTTCAGATATTTACATTAACTGAAAAACACAGAATGAATACATTTTAGGATATCTCCTTCTGGCACTATTTTCCAGAAAATTTATTAAATACTGTCATCAATTCATATTATTTGTGTAGGTCTCTGCTACATAAGTAACTTTTATAGTAAAACCTTTTACAGTTTTAAAATATGTACACAGAATTTCTCCCTATTGTGGCTTGTTTCGTGTATCTGGTAATACCCAAGTATATAGAACATTTTCCTACCTTGCTTCAGTACATACTTTGTCTCCCATGTAACCTCATTCATGAATTTTACATTAACTGTGTACAGAAAGATTTTTTACACTGCTAACATACACAGGCTACCTCTCCCCTATGACTGTTTTCATATAGTTTATAACAACTGTGTTCAGTGAATGTTTTTCCACATTTGTTTTCGCTCATAGGATCTCTTACCAGTGTGGGTTCTTCTGTGTCTATGAAATGAGGACTTAAGAGCAAATTTTTTCCCACACTGGTTACATGCAAAGGTTTTTTCACTTGTGTGGGTTCTTTCATGTATGTGACAATATTTGTATGTAGTAAATGCTTTCCCACATTGCTTGCATACACAAGGTTTCTCCTGTGTGTGATTCCTTTCATGTATTTTATAACAACTCAGAGTAGTGAATGTTTTCCCACATTGCTTACATACATAGGGTTTCTTACAAGTGTGGGATCTTCCATGTCTAAAAAATGTGGATTTGTCAGCAAATCCTTTGCCACAGTGCTTACAAACATAGGGTTTCTCACTTGGGTGCATTCTTTCATGTGTTTGGCAATAAATATGCTTAGTAAATGCTTTTCCACATTGCTTACGTACATAGGCTTTCTCCTCCACATGACTTCTTTCATGTATCCGACAGTATCTCTGTGTAGTGAATGTTTCACCACATTGTTTACATATATAGGGCTTCTCCCCAGTGTGCCTTCTTTCATGTATTTTATACCAGCTCTGAGTACTGAATGTTTTCCCACACTGCTTGCACATATAAGGTTTCTCCCCACTGTGATTCTTTTCATGTATTTGACAATAAGTATGTCTAGTGAATGCTTTTCCACATTGCTTACATACATACGGTTTCTCACCAGTGTGAGTTTTTTCATGTCTTTGGCAGTGACTGTGTCTGCTGAATGCTTTTCCACACTGTTTACACACATAGGGTTTCTCACCGGTGTGAGTAATTTCATGCATTTGACAATTCTTATGTGTAGCGAATGCTTTTCCACATTGTTTACATATATAGGGTTTCTCACCAGTGTGATATCTTTCATGTACTTTATAAGAACTCCATGTACTATATGCTTTTCCACACTGCTTACAAATGTATGGTTTCTCCCCAGTGTGACGTCTTTCATGTGTTTTACAATAATGCTGTGTAGTGAATGCTTTTCCACACTGCTTACATGTATAGGGTTTCCAACCAGTGTGCTTTCTTTCATGTAATTTACAGTAACTGTGTGTAGAGAATGCTTTTCCACATTGCTTACATATATAGGGTTTATCTCCCATGTGAATTCTTTCATGTATTTTGCAATAACCTTGTGTATTGAAGGTTTTGCCACATTGCTTACAGGCATAAGGTTTCTCCCCAGTGTGAATTCTTTCATGTACCTGGCAATGACTGGGTTTCATGAATGCTTTTCCACAATATTTACATACATACAGTTTCTCTGCAGTGTGAATTCTTTCATGTATTTGACAATATCTGCTTGTACTAAATGCTTTCCCACACTGCTTACATGCATAGGGTTTCTCCCCTGTGTGGCTTCTCTCATGTATTTTACAATAACTCTGTGTAGTGAATGCTTTCCCACATTGCTGACATGTATAGGATTTCTCCCTAGGGTGCACTTTGTTATCTTTGTGAAAGCTATTACTATGAGTTAAAACTTTAACACATTCCTTAGATACAGAGGGCATTTCTCTGGCATGTCTTTTTTCATGTACTCGAATATGGTATGAAGAAATAAAAGTTTTTCCATATTGTTTGCATACATATGGCTTTTCCCCACTGTGATTCCTTTCATGGCTTTTAACACCACTGAGAGTGCTACAGATTTTCACACTTTTCTTACCTAAAGAGTCCTTCTCTCCACTGTGAGTTCTTTCACTAAGATTAGAGTAAGTTTTCCCATATTGCTTGTATTGATACGGCTTCTTTCCAGTCTTTGTCCTTGCAGGCTTTAGACAGGACTGCAGATCATTGCAGGTTATCCTATGTTCATTACAATTATCCAGTTTGTCATCAAATCCCACATACTCCTCTGGCTTCAGTTCAGTGTGTGGCAAAATGGGTACATTTAGTGACAGAAGTCCAGTCCTACAAGAAAGGCTTTCACCTGGCCTTAAAGCAGCTTGCTTCATGCCCACATTAGCATCTGGGGCCCAAAGAAATTCTTCCTGTTGAATACAAGATTTATATTGCTCACATTTTGCTACCTCTTCATTTCTGCAAAGAAAAAAAGAACAATAATTTCAATTACATTAATAAGGTTGGGGCTGGCGAGACGGCACAGTAGATGAAGTACTTCCCTGGCAAGCACAAGGGTCTGAGTCCAATCCCCAGTTCTTCCACGAAAAAAAAAAAAAAAGTTTTCATACTAATAATTTTGGAAGGCAGGCTCTGATTTGATGATTGATAAGAAATTTTGACCAACTGACTTACTGTCCTGCAGGATGCATCCAAAAGATCCATTCTCAAAAGAATGGTTTTCATTTGGGAATTTTAAATTGGTGTATATTTGCACTTTTTCTTTACTGCGGAGAATGAAACAAAGGTGACTGCATTGGATATTTTCAACTTTTTAATTTCTTTTTGATATTCTTAATTCACTCCAGCTGAACTTAAGTTGTCATCCTGCTGACCTGACTTCTCACAGTGCTGGGATTAAAAGAATGAACCAAGTTGTATCTGTCCTAGACATTCTTAATCCAGTGAAATCTAGGCTATTTTCAGTGATTAGATATTGCTTCCTGACAACAACTATTGTGAATACTTGTGCACAAACTGCTCTGAGCATGGGTATACACGGATCACTGAAATATGATTTTAATCCCTTTCAGAATATATCAAGGAAGGTATACCTGGGTCAAATGGAAACTTCTATTTTTACTCTTTGAGATCTCTGCATATTGACTGTTGTAATGGTTTATTTTACATTGTTACCGATAATATACGAAGGTGCCTTCTTACATGAATGGACTCAGTTCTCTGAAAAATGTATTGAAAATATCTATCACTACAATGCTACTCATTTGCATTTTGAATACTGCTTTCAGTATAGTGATTCAATGGCTAATGAATGTCTCTTGTTCACATGTTTACGTAGATATCTAGAAGACGAGTTCCTGTCAAAATTAAAAATGTACTCTTTGGGGCCGGAGAGATGGCTCAGGGAAATAAGCACTTCCCTGGCAAGCACAAGGGCCTGAGTTCAATCCCTGGTTCTGCCAAAAAAAAAAAAAAAAATTATTCTTTTTACATAAGCCTATATACAATATCTAAATGTAATCTCCTACATTTTCATGATGATCATGAAATAATTTTTATACTAATAGATCAGATAGTGTCACTTGTTACGTACTGGTACTAAGTCATTTTCCTCTATTAGAGTATTTCTGTATTTAACTGACAGATTATGCAGAATCAGCCTGTGTGTATCTCTGGAGGTTTCTGAGATTAAATAAATTGAATATGGCCCATTTGAACAGATTCCTCAGCTGAAACATTTCTGCCTCTGTATATAATAATCTTTAGGATTATTCTTTTCCTGTTAGTACAAATTACCTTAGATTTCTTGAGATGTCTTTGTACTCGTCTTCAAATTGCTGGTTATCCCAGGATCTTCCTGGATTGTAGTTAGAAAAATATAAAAAGGTACTATATTATTACCTAAAAATCCTCACATGCCAGGTAGAGTCACTGAAACAGTTAAGGAGCCCTGAGATATTCTTCAGGATCACAATGTTCTATATAATTAAACTGTACCAACATGCTCTGACTGTATAAGTGAGAAAAAATGTCATCCTTACCTACAGCAGTCATATTCATAAGTGTTTCCTGTATCACATCTCTGTAGAGCTTCTTCTGGGATGGATTCAGCAGAGCCCACTCCTCCCTGGTGAAGGTCACCGTTACATCTTCAAATGTCACTGCCTCCTAAACAAGCACACATGTTTCTTTAAAGAAGGTGGAGACACACACCCAGAGATATCTCAACTCCTTTCATAAAAAGCTAAACTGAGGTTGATGCCTTCAACTCTTAATTCCATGTCTTGGTCCCCAAACCCCTGTGTATGCACACAGCAATTTTTATGCTAGGTTGCAACTCACTGCTAAAGCAACAGCAGAATAGTAGCACTGGCTGCCTTGCCCATATTGTAGTTCTGCACTGTCTGTAAAGCAGGGCTTAGAGTGGGAGTCTACGAATCAGCAACTACAACATACAGGAGCAGATAAACCTCTACTAATTGATTCTGGTACATGATAGATTACATCTTCTTTTAAATGTTATTGTTCATATAGTTGAATCCCTCTACTTTGATAGAACTGTATCTAGGCAGCACTGGGAAACCTGAATTTGGGTTCATAGAAATAAATTAACTGAACAGACTGATGAATAATAATTAAGCAAATTAAAACTACTATGTAAGAGCAAGTCTATGAGCAATGAAAAAGGGGGAAGAGTGGCATATAATCTTACAGCTTCATGATACCAAATGATCACTTTGCACTCAGAGAAGAAACACCAGGATGGTGTAAGTCAGGGCAGTGAGTAGAAAATATGTATAAGCTGTATTAAATGCAAATTGACAAGGGCCTGAGTTCAATCCCTGGTTCTGCCAAAAAAAAAAAAAAAAAATGCAAATTGAGCCACATATCACAACTTATTGTCACACTAAAAATATCCCCAGACAAACCACTGGTTCTGCATCTACCTGGCTACCTTCCATTACCCCCAACTTTTCCACTTCGTGTCTGTCCCTCCTTCTTTTTTTTTTTTTGTCTTTTTGAGACAGGGTCTTCCCATGCAGTTCAGGCTGGCCTTGAGCTCACTTTGTAGCTCAGGCTGGTCTCGAACTCACAACAATCCTCCTGCCTCAGCCTCCCAAGTGCTGGGATTACAGGCATGCGCCACCACGCCCGGCTTGTCCCTCCTTCTTTCTTCCACAAAACATCCCTTTTGTGTCTTCCACTGATGCATGTACACCTAAGCTTTCTTCTTTCCCCCCATGTGACACTATTGTTAATCGAAATCCTACCTCATCCAGCATGTCCATTTGGTACAATGTCTGTGAGGTATTGGTGAACTACAGCAATTCTGTGAGCAGTGGTGCGTTCTCTCTGCACTCATACATGAACTGCATGGACACGTGAATGCCTACCTCAAGGAGCGTTAACAGGTATGGGATTAACAGACAGCCCCTTCTGGATGCTGGACCTTACAGCATGACTTTCATATTCCCTGTTTAAAATTCTTAATATATCAATTCAATTTTGGGGCATTGTAAATGCAAAAGCTCATTTATTGATTTTACTTCATTTATTTATTGTGCTGCTTCAGATATTTTTTGGTAAGTAACCTAACACTGATTTTCAGCACAGGCAATGTTAAACATTTTTTCCAATTTAAATGTGATTTGTAAAGATTCTGTGACTTCGGAATGGAGGGGATGTGTATGGTAATTTTGGAGAGGTTTTTTTTTTTTTTGTAATTTATCATTATGACAATTAAGCCCAGAGTGGAGGATAGAATTTGTGTATTTGAGATCTAATTTTTAAACTTTTGTGCCAGCCTTGACCCCGAGGCACGCTGAGATGGAAATTGAGACTGGGCGTGATGGTGTGTGCTTGTAACCCCAGCTCTTGGGAGGCTGTAAACAGGTAGATCACTATGAGTCTGATCTAGTAGTGAGACCCTGAACACCCTGTAGACCCTTCCCTAAAATACAAAAAAAAAACCTTTTAACAAATTTAGCATAGTTCAATATATTAGCCACTTTCTTTCCCTGGGACCAAACATCCAACCGAAAGGAGCAGGGTTTATGTTTTCCGCAGTTTTACTTCCCCTTCTCTTGGTTCCAAGATTGAAACTGCAAGGAAAAGTGAAAAATATGGTCCACATAACATAACAGTGAGAAGGTAAAGGTGGGTGGAGGACAGACAAGAATACACTTTTCTAGTAACTCACTTCTAAAGCCCCTCCCCCTCCACTCCTAAGAGCACATTCTGGCACTGAACACCTCAGTGAACACATCCACTCGGGACAGGGCCCAAGAAGCCATTTAATTGTAACAGGACACATTTAGTAGGCGGTAAGATAAAAATTATATTCTGTATTTCTGGGTCAAGAAAGAACACAAAGCACAGCCCAGTGTCACAAACACAGCAACCTCCCCCAAGTCAAGTCTCCCTCAACCCTCCTGCTCACTGCACAGCATGGTGAGAAGCAGAGCTGCAGGCACGGAGCTGGGAAAGTCAGGGCTCCGGCCACAGTGGAATCACCTCCCTTTTCCTAAGGATGCTTGGTTGCTACAGAAGCCTCAGACTCACCCCGAGAGCTGGAAAGTACCAATATGCACCCCAACAGATGACAGAAGAACAGAGATTTCATAATTGATGGAGCCCCAATTCCTGCCAACCCTAATTCTGTCCACTTCCAACTAGAAGCTATACCTCCAACAAAAATTTTACTTATGTCTTTGCTCACTGGTGCTGTACAATCAGTAAGGTCTCCCAGGTCCTTTCCCAGGTCAGTAGAAGCTGCAAAGCAAGTCAGGCTGAGCCAGCTTGGGAGTTTCTAAGCCCCACACTGGGGGCTTCTAACTTGGACACCTGACAAAGGGGGAATTCTATCATCTGGCCAGCATGTATAATTTGACTATTCATACAACCCAAACTCTTCTTCACTCATGCAAGTGTGCTCTCTTTTGCATACCGAGCCACAGGGAGAACAAAGACAATACACTGTCTGTCTGAGTGGAGCACAAACAACACACTCTAAACAAAACCCTTCTCTGCTCAGGTTTTCTCCCAGAATATGGACTTCACCTTGGCTGTTGGATCACTGATTTAAAGCAGTGATCCAAGCTTTGCAGAGCTGCTTGTGCCCTCTTACTGTACTCTGTGGGTTCTTTGTATTTGTTGTCCCTGATGATGGGACTGCAGCTCTGCCACTGAACTGCCACACTCAGTGACACATAAAGGACAATGGAAAACCCATCTCTGACAAAACTAAACAAAAAAGGGGACACAAAGGAAGGACTATTTTGTATCTGTATATTCAAAATATTTAGGATAGATATACAGCTACTTTCTCTTAATTCAATGAATGGAAAGATCTGTACTAATAGTGTTTGTGGACAGGATATCATGTCTGCATCTTGTATTATTTATTAATAACCACTAAGAAGATAACAATATGCAATGTATTAATTATTGAAACTGTTCCACTAATCAGTTTTGAAACTGTCTCATTGCTATTTGTTTCTGAATAAAATTAATAAAACAGGATAAGAAAAGAAAGAATAAAAAAAAAAACAGGATGAAATTTGAGAAGTGTGCTTTGGGTAGACATCTTTACGCTTAGAAATCTGAATGAAAAGGGAAGAACCCCTGGATATGGCAGATGAAGGAAAGCCTTCAGGTGACATTTATTAGAAACTGACACTGGGAAAAGCCTCATGAATGCAGCAAAAACAAGCTTTATTTGTAGTGTCTGCCTTGTTTGACAGCATATTAATTTAGGGAAGAATGCAGTGAGGGAACTCTTCATGGTGACATCTGTCTTGGCACCTCAGCAATGAACACTTTCGAGAAACAATTTTGCCATCCACTAGAATAGTGCAGTCATTGTTCACATCTTAAGTATTAAAGCCTTTGAAAAGAAAAAAATGACATTATTTACAGAAAAAAATCAAATATAAATCATCAATTTTTCTTATGTACTTTTTCTTTACCTTTACAGCTGTTATAAGCACTAACTACTCTATTCCTAATGATTTCCATGTTCTGTTAACCTTCTGAAAACAATTTCTGTTGTATATTATATCTAAGAATCCTGGACAGTCCTCTCCCTTTAAGAGGATATCTGTTCCTCTGTCATTGAAAGTAAGGATATTATTGACATCTAGAAATGATTTTACACACTAATGACTGGATGGTATAAAGTTGGTATAACCAACTTTAAAAATCATTGTAGCAATTTGGGACTAGGTGGGCACTGGAACAACCCAAGATGAGAGGCCCAGTTTGAGAACCGTGGTGGAACTTCCAGCAGAAAGGCTAGGGGAAAGACACAGCAAGCTAACCCAGGAGCAGAACATCTAGCCAGCCAGATACAGCAGGTGAAAGAAGGGCCGCAGCAGAAAGAAGCCAAGTGCAGCAGCCAGACCCAAGCCAGGTGCAGCTGGTCAAGTTCAAGCTCAGGAGATCCTGACCCGGTGAGCTGAGGCATACTGCTTGGCCCAGTGGGGCCCAAACCTAGACCCAGATCTATGGGACCATCCTCTGGAGACAGAGGTAGTTACAGGTAACTGGGTGAACTAATCTGCCTGGAAGACTCCAGGTACGTCAAGAGGAGGTGACCAGACAGAATTAGGGAAACTAATTTAAATACAAGTTCCCAGTTTAATATCTCAGCTACATAGTCGAAATGTTTGCTCTTATGGTATAAAATACAAACCCATTAGTTACAAAAGTTATTGGTAAATCTTACCACCTATTATTAATGTTGCTAATTGTATTACTGTAAATAGAAAACTACATCTGCCTTAACCACATTTCTCTGTAATAATATCGGAAGGTGCTTCTATAATAACCTCAACAAAGCCCTACACCAAAAGACAGAGGACAATGTCAAACAGAAACCAATGTCTTGCTATCAATTGAGGGGGCAAAACCTTGGGCCACACACAAAACAAGAATTGCTGACACAGAAGAGATAACTAAAGAACAAATTCTTTACAGAGAAGCTCTGATTACAGTGATAGAGCTATCTACTATCAAACTTTCACAAAAAAAGTATCACAGAAATAGAGCTCTCTCCAAAATATAAAATGACAAAGAGAAGGAGCAAAATGCAATCTCGGGCCCCAAGCCCACCCAGAACAAATTCAGCAAACGCTAGCATAGAGGAAATTAGAAGTCACACACCTGAAATCTCTGAAATAATAACACCTCAAGTAAAGAAACACCTAAAGTAAAGCAAAAGGGTATAGAGTAAATGAAATAAGAAATAATATCCCAAGTATAAAAAGAAATAACTAAATTGAGTTACTGTTTCTAAAGAAGACACTGATGAGGAACCGCCATCTTCCAGTAATTTGCCAAAATGACTAACACAAAGGGCAAGAGGAGGGGAACCCGGTATATGTTTTCCAGGCCTTTTAGAAAACATGGGGTTGTTCCTTTAGCCACTTACATGCGAATCTACAAAAAGGGTGATATTGTAGACATCAAGGGAATGGGTACTGTGCAAAAAGGAATGCCTCACAAATGTTACCATGGCAAAACTGGAAGAGTCTACAACATTACCCAGCATGCTGTTGGCATTGTTGTAAACAAGCAAGTTAAGGGCAAGATATTTGCCAAGAGGATTAATGTGCGTATTG